>JAQFXW010000840.1:0-16753 GCA_034693945.1 Dendrobaena attemsi
CTTCTTACTCCGTGAACCAACTTTCCGACTACTGAACATTGGTCGGCAACTGCGTCATAAGCTTCAACGCTGTCCAGAACGACTTTATTATATGAGTCGAGAACTCCTCCACAGATGTACAAGACTTCATCGATGAACCCTGCGCTGTGTCTGCGTCTGCCTTGAACTAAAGAGGCGCATTGCTTCCAGCCAGACGCCGCCGCTGCATTGTACTTCCAGATGGAATCTCTATTGTCTCCTATGCCCGTAACGTAAATCGTATTACAGTAGACGGCGGCAAATGCTTCGAACGCCATTTTCGTCGGCATTGGATCTTGTGCCCAGATTTCGTTTGAACGGTTGAGGTTGATTCTGATGACGTCCTTTGTTATACCCTTACCGTCATATAATCCCATGACAACTGCACAGTTCTCAGACCAGGAAGTAATTTCTGATTTAGCTGTAGAAGAAATTACATTGACAACTGAAAGCGAAACTTAAAATTTATTAGCATTGTCAAAATCGGGTCCTCATTATCTAATTAAAAGATTTGCAAGAGATAAGGTCTGAGTGGATTGGGGGTAGAACCAAATTGCTGAACTAGCCAAACACTCTGTCTGAGTAATAATTGCATAGTAATAATTATATTGCATAGTAATAATTATATCATGGGATATTATTTGATACTTCCGCCTCCAAACTGACAATATAGGATACATGGAAATATCAGAAAACCTTGTTATTTGTAAACGAGGCATTGATTCTATTTGTAGACTCGCCAGAAGCATGATAAAACTACTGTGAAGCTGAAATGTCTGTGCAAGACCCTGGCCAGATTTAGCCCTTTGACGCATGGATTCTATGCAATTTTAAGGATAAAGGCGCAGGTAGACAAGCATTACCTTTTATTCTTCCCACGATGTTGTGTTTCTGCAGAGCTTCTTTAAAATCTGTAGGTTCAAAGGAAACTGTGACCGATCGTCGAGTACTAGAGAGGAACGCCTGATGATCTCTTTGTAACTCATCTGATCGAGCAATTAATTGTTCAAACGAACCGCAGATGTCGCTGGCAGATCCCTTACATCTCTGCTCAGTGCAATAAGCCTCAAAATTGGTTAGTATTGTACAACATCTGTCAATTTCTTCAATTCCAATTTCAATTTCCTTGAGATGACTCGATTTTATTTCCGACAATTCATCCAGGAGCGACTTCATGTTTCGATCTATCAAATCTCTAAGTTCAAGATGTCTCATACGAATCTCATTTTCACTTTTATTTATATCGTCTAGAAGATCTCTTCTTCTCTTCTCCGTTGTCTTTCTAATTGAAAGCAGTTCATCTCTGAAGTTCGATGCCTTCCACGCTTTCCTTTCAATCTTTCGTCGGAATTCTTCGTGGACTGTGGTGACATCCTTGCAATCGTGCGACTTGTGACTTTCAACAAAACAAGAGACGCAGACGATCTTCTTGCAGTCGGAGCAGTAATAGTCCAATGGCTTCTGAGTGTGTTCGCCGCAGTATTTCACAGACGACATCTGTTCCTTTTCTAATGTCGAGTCGCTTCCACTGCTCACCATCAGTTGATGTTTTTGAAATTGATGAACTTTTGCAGAGCTGCCGCTATAGTTATCTGGACATTCAAGATATTTCATGGTCGCCTTTGGTAACATTTGTCCTGGAGCTCGACTCTCATGGATTGCATTTGCTCTTCCCGTTTGCAATCTAGTTCTGAGTCTCATGAGGTCTCCCATAATAAAGTTCTTCTGCAAAGCAATCATTCCATCGTCTGGTATGAGAAACTCCATCCGACACAGAGGACAAGGCATCTTGTCTCCTGGTTTCATCTGCGTCTCGTCTGAAGTGCGCGCCAGGCATTCGAGACAGAATGTGTGGACGCATGGCAGCATTCGCGGATCAGTGAATTCACACATGCAGATTGCACATTCTGTTATTTCTGAAAGTTGGTTTGTTGCTATCTCTCCAACATCCGCCATCTTCACTTGTAGGACCTACCTGAGACCTATTGAACAAGATTCGCAGAGACTTTTAAACGAGAATGAACAGACCTACGTTCTAATGAATTTTGGAAATTGCTCAAAATGCAATTTAGAATTCGATAACATGCAACAAGTTGGTTGATTGTAGATAGGTTAGGTTAGAATGATAGCATATTGGCACATAGAGCGCACAATACCGGTTCGCTTCAGCTGACCAGAAGCGCAACCACTGAGTGCTGGGGCTGATCGAGCACCCCTGGGCCAGAAAAGTGACCTACACAATTTTCCAGATCCGAGTTTTCTTTATAAGGGAAGGTTTGCAAAAGTTAAAAGTTACCATACTAAGTTAGAGAATAAGTGCATTGATTGGCACTCTTTAAAATTAATAAAGGGGTCCCTTGTCAAGAACTTGTTCAAGCTGATGCGCGAATCACATTTAGCCTCTTTCCAATAATTATTTCAAAAACCACTTCAAACTGGCTGTTAGCCTATAATGACTAGGCCTATGGGGTTTCTCCAGTCTCCACCCAACTCATGGCTCCGCGCCCTTAATTGAATACCAGATTTCTGTAATTTGTAGGCTTGGCCTACTTGAATCCTGTCATTGCTTTTAAAAAGAGACTACAGACTTACAAAGTTTAGGCTACTAGGCCTAATAATGGAAAGGTTTGCCTAATTTTATTCATTTTCGGCTGCGTAAATTGTTCTGAGCCGCCAATTTTATGGCTATCTTCATGCGCAATTATAAAATCACTGGATAAATTTACGAGATCCATTGTTAGGCTTATAAGCTTAATAGGCGCTTATAGTTCTTAAGATCCCCAGAATGATTGATGGAATTTTCGTAACATTGAATTTAGATTTAAATTCAAAATTCCTATTCTCAATCATTGCACTGTCTATAAATATAATATTTAACAGTAAAGATTACCAAATAAAAGCTAAATCTATAGGCCTACAATATATGACTTTGGCCTACCTCGATCTGTGTCGTACTCTCAACTGTTACAGTTACTGTAGTTCACAACGGCATCGGTTGAACGATGAGGAAGTTAACCTATCATTATAATGTAGGCTGCATACAGCACTGACAGCACGACCAAGTAAAGACTTTAGGCAGCAACTTCTGAGAAGCAAATTAAACAGCAGAGCTGTAATGAGGCCGGATATTGTTCACCTGAAAATTGGATGGTCAAAAGCAGAGAGCCTATAGACTAGAGTCAAATGGGCCTGATGTCGATTTGGTGCTATTACAGCAAAAGACTTCGTCCTAGACTTGCTGTTTGTTCAATTTTGCCATTCACTGTTCCAGCAGACTAAAGACTAGTAATGAGCCAACTCTTATTGTGGATGGCAATACGAATGACCCATTTCGTTCATTCAGGTAATGATTAATCGCTCACTCTTTGCCCAACAGGATGTTAAATTTGAGGGCCTAATTGTGGTTATATTTTCCGTTTATAACTGACCCAGCCAGCAACAACGGTTAAAGCGCAGGTTGCTTGAACTTGTTTCCGATGTGCTCTGTGTGGGAGAGCGCACTGTTCCCAATTGTCAACCTATTTAAAGAGATCGTGGGCTCGTAAGCCTATGCAACGTAGGACTATTATTGAAGTTTAAATTGTGCTCGTCTTCCCTCTTCATCCAAATGGGCTAAGCCTTCCATTATGGCGAGGATGGATCTCGTCAGAACATAGGCAAATCATGATGATTACAATTATTTAATCAGATTCTGTTGTGTGAGTAGCCTATAGTGTCCTGTAACACTGTGCGCACTGTGTAAGTTTATAGAAGCAATAAATTATTCTTCAATTCCTTTGTATAATTAGGCCTATTACGGGGTTGTTCATTAATAATATTCTGTTAACCAATAAGTGGAAAGGGGTTTAGAAAAGTTTGACACTGTTGTTGACTGTTGAAAGGGAGGATGGAGCTGATGGTCGTTGGTCGTTAGGGACGAGTGAATGACATAAGCCTATTATAAAAGTAAGAGTTTACTGATGGGTAATGTCCAACAAAACATCACTGTTGTGAAATAATGACTTTTATTGCTCAGATGCATGCACGATAACAGCATGCAGCCTACGCAGAGTTAAAAGTGAGTAAAACAATCAAATCAAATTAAATTAGATCCCCACATTACGCAAACCATATTCAGAGTTCAATCTATTTCAGTTGCTGCCGGGAGAGGACTGGTAAAAAAGACAAATATGATGTACAGAAAAAGGAAGAGATAGATATTGTAACAGGTGATTTAAACCAAATGAAGAAGTATGAGCAGGAATCCCTACACATACTGAATGACACAAAACTAAAATAACCGAGTAGGCTTAAGCAAACGACAAACGCGTACGCTATCAACCTACAAATGCTTTAAAATTTAAAAACATAAACAGCATTCAGTTTGATAATGAACAATCATGAATATTCAGTTGTATAACTGGACTTCTTTGTTTAGAAAAAGAAATAATGACTATTTAATACGCAATCGAGAAATTTCATTTTCAGCTATTTCGATCACCACACGACGAAAAAATGGCTAACTTCTGTGAAAACAACTGAAACTTTTGAAGTGCAGCAGAACAAAAATGACGGCACAAGATATGTTCTGCCTATTCTGTCAATTCTCCAAACTTCCATATTTCATAGCGTGTTGCCTTTCGTTTCTTTTCGCTGAGCATCAAATTCATCCTTTTCTGTTATGAGAAAAACAATCCATGATGTCTAATCATAAACACTTGGCAACTTAACTATGTCAGAAAATGGGTCTATTCATCGTCTGCAATATCTGTCTTTAAGTTACTTTTCGCCCAAACGCTCTCTGTCTTAACAAAAGCATGCACTATTGTATGTCCAATTTTATTTCCATAGGCCTATATAGGATGTCATAAAATCATTGTCGTATCTTTGTAGTTATTTAGAATATGCTGAGCAGATATTCCTGAAACATGTTTTTGGCACTAGAGAGATCTTATAACATGACCATACTCACTGGTGATTTGTTATTCAAAATTAATAACATATAAATGGTTCTCGTGAGAACCACAACATGAAGCGTGCAGGAGAGCATTCAGGCATAACTTAAAAAAATTTACAATGACAAGATATATTGTTTAGCATTGTAATATAGTGCTTCAAAAACTTATAGGCCCCCTACAATATTATTTTCAGTATTGTTGAAACACGCTATAGCCTACATTATACAATGATTCAACATGCCCTTCGGCTGCTCTTGAAAATGAGATAAACATTATGAAACTCAAATAGAAATAGTAATAATTTTTCTCCAGATAGGCCTATTTATTGCACGAAGCTGCAAATACAATTAGATTATCGCTAAAGTGGCTTTTCGTGAGGTTTCAGCTTTTAACTACAAGTAAATATGTAGTATCTTTTCTACACCAGCTGCTAAACGCACTTTGGTGAACAGCCAGTAAACAATTATACACCAATAGGCCTATAATAAACAGCTGCCAAAGCCAAGTAATAGTGAATTATAGTATTGGAAAATGCTTTTTAACTTACCCAGGAATTTAAGCTGCGGCTTCTCTCTGCAGTTGTGTTTTATATGCCACCCAAGATTTGATCTGCTTGAGAATGCTGTCTGACATGCCTGGCAAAAATGTGATCTCTGTTCACTGTGGACCCATTCATGACTTCTCAAACATGAAATGGATGAGAAAGTTTTCCGACACAAATGGCACATATAAGGTTTGTCTGCACTATGTCTTCTTTGAATATGAAACCGTAACTGTTTTTCGGTAAGAGTTTTAAATTCACATAAATGACAATTGTACGGTTTTACTCCCATGTGTATTCTAATATGATATGCAAGACTGGATGAACTGGAAAAACTCTTCTTACATGTATGGCATAAGAATGGTTTTTCCCCTGTATGTGTTCCAATATGATATGCAAGACTGGATGAACTGGAAAAACTCTTCTTACAGGTATGGCATAGGAATGGTTTTTCCCCCGTATGTGTTCTAATATGACTTGCAAGACTGGATGAACTGGGAAAACTCTTCTTACATGTATGGCATAAGAATGGTCTTTCCCCCGTGTGTATTCTAATATGATATGCAAGACCTGACGAATGGGAAAAACTCTTCTTACATGTATGGCATACGAATGGCTTTTCGCCCGTATGGCTTAGCAGGTGACTCTTTAAATTTCCAGGATGTTTATATTTCTTTGAACAGAGGTGGCAGTGATGTGGTGTTTCATTATTGTGAATTCTGACATGAATGCTTAGGTTGGCTGATTTGTGAAACGTCTTTGAACAAAGTGAACATATGTATTGCTTGTCACCCGATGTCGCGGGGGCTCCACGAACCCTTTTGCGCATGTTCTCTCCACTGTGGTATTTTTCATGACTTCCAAGACTTGATCTGCTAGCGAACATTTGCGGACAAGCCGGACAAAGATATGATCTCTCTTCATTGTGGACCCGGTCATGACTTCTCAGACTTTGAACGCATGAGAAAGTTTTCTGACACACTTGGCAAAGGTATGGTTTGTCATCGCTGTGTCTTCTTAAAATATGAAACCGTAACTGACTTTTTGTACGTGTTTCAAACTCACATAAATGACAATTGTACGGTTTTTCTTCCGTATGAATTCTAGTATGATGTGTAAGACTTGACGAATGAGAAAAACTCTTCTTACATGTCTGGCATATAAATGGTTTTTCGCCCGTATGAATTCTAGTATGACTTGTAAGACCTGACGAATGAGAAAAACTCTTCTTACATGTCTGGCATACAAAAGGTTTTTCCCCCGTATGGCTTCGCATGTGACTCTTTAACGCAGCAAGATGTTTAAACTTGTTGGAACAGAGCTGGCATTGGTGTGGTTTCACTCCAGTATGAAGTTTCACATGATAGCTTAGTTCGCAAGGTTTGTTAAACCTCTTTGGACAAAGTATACATATATAAGGCTTGCCCGTGGTGTGGGCTCTAACATGGATTCTTAGATATGACAAGTGAGAAAATGACTTTTTACAAACCTCACACTGAAATAGTTTCTCTCGAGTATGAGTTACCCCGTGAATCAGCAGCATACTATTGTATGCAAATGCTTTCTTACAAAATTGGCATTGATGTGTGTTCTCACGAGCAAGCCTCTCAACTCTTGGTTCATGCATGTTTCTTGTGTGGCTACTGAGAACTGAGGAGGTTGTGAATGACTTTCCACATATTAGGCAACGGTATGGTTTCTCTCTTGTATGAACTCTAAGATGATCTCGTAGATCACAAGTTTGAACAAATCTGAGCTCACATACCTGGCATTGGTGCTTCTTGTCGCCAGCATGGAATTTCATGTGTCTGGCTATTTGATTGACAACCACTTTTCCACATAATTCACATCTGAATGTCTTTCTTACGTACTTACTTTTCTTCTTTTCCTCTGTCTGATCGCACAGTTCTGGTGAATCGTGATGCAGCTGTGAACTTTGCATTGTTTTTCGCTTTACAATGTGGAATACAATTTTAAACATAGGCCTAAAGCATCCAACAATTTCGAACTTGCAAACGAAAGATTTGAATGCTCTTCGACTACATTGTCCTCGGATTTGTTTGGGCAGGCCTATAATGGCTGCTAGATCCTATCTTTTGCCTGATTCAGAACCTGACAAGAGCAAGCAAAATTCTATGACATCAGTGATGAATTAAATTTAGAAATCAACCAGCCAGAAAAAGCATAGGCCTATTCTGTAGACTCCCTAACAAACTTTATGATGCAATTCTCGCCAATTGAAACACACAATTGTTACCGATACCGTAATGAAACGGCAAAGCTGACAAGCTTGATCATAATCTCAATCAATCAGTCAATCCGTTTATTAAAAGACAACCAACAGAAAATGCAATCCATTTAACCAGAAACAACTTTGATTGGTCTTCTAATAGGGAACCCCTAAGGGACGGGTCCCGCTAGCCGGGTGGCATATTTCCAAAGTGTACACGGCCTCTGCAACAGCAGGGTTTTCAGCCAATCATAGCCCTGCTTGCATGTTTAGCATGTGTTCGATCTTCTCTGCAACCGTAATGTCAACATCATCCCTCATAGGCCGACCGCTTCTTTCAGTAGCCTAATAAGGTCGTTTTCATCTGTCGATACTCATACCGCTTCTTGTCGTAATATCAACAATTTCATCCTTTGAGATGAAAATGTTGATATTAAATCAAGAAGTGGGCTGGGAAGAAACACTTGCTAAACATGCAAGCAGGACTATGATTGGCTGAAAACCCTGCGGTTGCAGGGGCCGTGTACACTTTGGAAATATGCAACCGGTCGTCCGGATTTGAACAATAAGGGGCCGTTCACATTATTATATAACGCTCAAGGGGGTAGGTGGGTAGGTTCCTGTTTTTTTAGCGTTATATTGTGTAGGGTAGAGGGGTAGGTTGAGCATTTCATTACATAACACTTTTCCAGCTTATGCTATTTTGCCGTTTACAGTTTCATGTGCTCTTCTGGTTTCAATTTAAATTAATTGAAATCGACATTCGGTAGGTATCGTCAAGATGTTTCGTTTCATTTTCTATAGTATGTGTAAATAGTTTGTTGTAGTATCACAGGCTATTAAATATGTCGATTGTATATATACATATATATATATATAAGGGTCGGGTCACAGCTGGTGTTATAATTATAACGTTATTAGGGGTAGGGTACAAAATTCCGATTTTAGGCGTTATATAATATGTGAACGGCCCTAAGTGTAATAGATTAACCAAGATATTAAATATAATAAGTCTTAACTACACATTGTGTAGGAACTATGATACAACAGAGAATAGGTAATCAACATTGTAAACGTTTAAAGAAACAGAAAAAGAAAATAACTTATGGAATTAAACACAAGAGGTGCCTTAATAGATTGATGTCAATTAACATTCTGAATTAACTGATCACGAGATAACATTTCAGTGATTCTCTAAAGAGCCCAATTGATGGTAAAGAGGTTAAATATTTTGGTAGAGAATTCCATAATGCTAAACCCTGACATTTACTTGAGTACCATTTAGTTTTAAGACGAGCAATACCGAACGATAATAGTAGGCCCAAAGATAGTAGAGTCTACGACTAGCTACTATCTTTGGTAGGCCTAAGCATAACGAGTGAAATGGTGATGAATAGATGAACCCAAAGTAAAGTAATTATTAAAGAAGAGAGGTAGTAATCCATTGTGATATCGGTAGGCCAACGTGAAGAGACCAATTTGAAGTTTAATAATATCCCCTAAGGCTAATGATAATATCCGGTGAGTGGCAAAAAAGCTGAGGTTCTGATACTCCAATCTGAGTTTAGATGCTGGAGGGAAGTTTTGTAATTCACACTCAAAGAAATATTTCAATAAGATAAATAAGGGAAAATGAGGGTATAATAATTATAAGCTAATTAATATATTAATATTTTTAATTGCCGTGATATATAACAAAGATCGTCTAGTAGGCTCTATCTTTCCTTATAAAAAATCAAGATTATAAAATTCTTAATTTGGTTTTCAGCCGTCATGCAAAAGTTTCAGTACACGCACTCTGTCAATTAGCAAATAAATCTTGCTCAATGCTTATCCTAAATCAATGACTTTAAACTGAAATTTCGGCGAATAGTCCGTGAAACTATAACGCCCACAAGATATAATAATTCAATACTACTACTGAAGTTGAATCTTGAGCACATTCCTCAGTTATCTGAAATTTGTATGCCTTTATGAACAACCCTGAAAGTTAATCGCCTTTCTTTATGCTGTTCATACTGTCAAATACTTATTTTTTTACATATTATTAGTAAACAGATCTAAAGCTGCAGTTGCCAACCAAATCAACGGTAAACGTTTTATTTAAATTAAATGTTATCCCAGCGTCGTTAACGTTGATGACGTCATAGTTCAACAAGTTGTTGATTACCATCGACGATAATATAGGTCGGTTATTAGAACAGTGAGCTAAATAGAAGAATAGCCATGTGTATGCGATCACAGTAGGGCTATAATCTAAGAATAGGTATAGGCCTAACCACAGAGTTACTCTATATACTGTGGTATAACGTAATTATAATAGGCCTATACCAAAGATGGTAGAGTAGTACGATTTTGTATAAAATTATATTATGATATATTATATAGTTATTGTAGACCCTAATCAAGTTATGTATACTGTGATGTGATCGCGTGCAAGCTAGACGTTTGACTTATAAGCGATAGGAAGCATTCGTTTGAATTGCCGTCTTTTAACACAATGCATAAGAAGTGTTTTATCAATATATCTCTAAACAAGTTCAAAGATTTGTCTTGGTTCCGCTTACGGTTTAGGATTGTTGTTGATTGACATTAGACTTTTGCTAACTCTAAATGCATGTGTATTGTACTGGCTTGTTGTTGCTTGCAGCTCTTGTATGCACCTCTGAGTAGTTTCTGCAAGAGGCGCTATATAAATGTCCAGAATGAATGAATGAATGTAAAGCATCAGTGTTTTATCTCGTGCTATTAAAGGATTACTTATTTACTTATGTTAAACTAAGCCTTTAACCATCTACAGGGCTAGCAAAATGCGGTCCTGTAAATGTCCTCCAGCGTAAACAGGAATTCTGATTCTGGGGCAGCATGGGCGGAGTTTATCAGGGGCTGGGGGGATAATACCCCATGGAGAAGTTGAGAACGTTTAGTCCATGCATTGGTTAGCCCCGACATCCTCTTAAGTGATACATTCTTGGCTCATGTTTACTTCCAAATTGATTTGCCAATGTTGAATTGGAAGTAAAGAAGAGCCAAGAATGTAGGCCCTCCATTTCGCATCTAATTATTAAAATTTCGTTGGATTCTGGGGCTCTGCCCCAGACCAAGCTGACCGCTGTGTCAATATCACTTAAGAGCATGTTCAACACTAGTGCAAAAACATTGGGGGTGTTTTCAACACCATTAATATTCGCAGGGCATTTTTTAACATGTTGACTGGTGAGGAAATTCCCCACCATTCTTTGCCGGCCCTTTTCCCCACCAGTGAATCTGCCCTTTCTACCCACCTTTTTGTTGTGATACGGGCCTGATGAATTTTGTTGTGATACGGGCCCGATGAATTTTGTTGTGATAAGGGCCCGATGAATTTTGTTGTGATACGGGCCCGATGAATTTTGTTGTGATAAGGGCCCGATGAATTTTGTTGTGATAAGGGCCCGATGAATTTTGTTGTGATAAGGGCCTGATGAATTTGGAATCCTTTTCAAAAATGATCGAGCTATTATGATTGTTTCTACATTAGCCAATAATTATTTTAATGATTGGTGTACTATTTATGTTATACTGCATGGCTAAAAAAAACTTGGTGCCAGATTAAAACATAATCCCATTAATTAGAGTCCTGCAAATTCCAAGATGTTTTTGATGGTCCGAAATCCTGTTCAAATCAAATACGTCTAGTTAATTTGCTGCAGGCCTCTGTCAAATTCCTAACCTTGTTTATAATTTTCAGGTTTCACCATTTCAGTACGCCAATAGATTCCATGCTCTATATCTACTAATTTTGTATTGCAACAATGTAGGCTTACTACGTGAATTTTTTGTTAATGCTTTAGACAAGAGAGATTATTATGATTTGACAACTTGAAAGTTGAAGCAACCATGCAAATCGGTCTAATATTGCATTTTCTTTCTGTTTTTCTAATAAGTAGAGAGCGGCGTTGTATCGAGGAGAACTCATCCATACCGTACTCTCTCGTCTCGGCGATTTGTGAACGCGGAAGCCTCAGGTGAGAATCCTCTTTTGAAGCAGCGCAGCACGGGGTACGACTCACTGTTGATCACTCTCATCAACACAAGAACAGCGGAAACGAGCTGCATCCAGTACTTCTGGATCCGCACCTCGTTCCTCACTCGCAAGAATCGAGACTGAGCTGGCATTGCTTCGAGGTTCGGGGCATAAACTTCGGCTCCAGAGCCTGCTTGAGAATGGGGCACCTAGTGAAAGTTTGGGTGTTCAAATTCTCCCCCACTAACTTTCCCCCAACTTGCCCAATGTCACTTCGTGGACGTATTTCAAATACATCAGCATTAACCTTCAAATATTCAAACAAAGCAAATTTTTCGAAAATTGCTATAATGTAACAAGTTAAATTTCTAGTCCAGTGGTTCTTAACCGGTGTTCGACCGAACCCCTGGGGTTCGGTGAGCCACAGCCAGGGGTTCGGCAGAGGTCCTCTGAAAATAATATAATTTTATACATGTTGAGGGTCAGTGAGTTTAAGTAAAAATCATTTGCTATTTCATTTGTATGGTTCGACTTTCACTTAATTTAATACTGTTAGTAGTTCATTGTATTGAATGTGTTCATATTGTATCACATTTTCACACATTTTATTTATCTCTTGTTGTTCCCATTAGCAGCGGTGTCTTCCCATTAGCAGGGGCGTCTACACCAAAGAAGCCTTGGGGCAAATGCTCCATTACAGATATAGGGGGAAGGTTTTAGGCAAAATAAGGGGGAGTTTTTAACTTTTTTAAGCATCGCACCATTGAAATCTTATGACCATATTTTTCAAACTTCTATGCATGACTAAAGTCAATGGCGTAGCAAATTTTTCGGAGGCCCTTGTGCAAAGCGTAGGTGGTGGGCCCCTTGAAAGCCTACGATTTCAAAGAAAAAACAACAAAGACGCTGTTGGTAGGCTTAGTTCTGATGGATTAATCAATTTGAGCAAGAGTGCATATAGGCCTATAGGGTACACCTAGTATACTCAATTAATATTAAAAGTAAGAATCCTAACATGCAGTAAATGCTCTAAAATACGTTGTCGGCTGCTGTTTCGCCGCAGACCCCACTGGAGAGCTTATGACGCTCCCTCCAGACTTCCTAGTCTTGGAGGACATTATCCCAGTAGGCCCCTAGTCCAAATTTGGTCGAATATACAGTGGTTACAAGAAGGAAAAAATATAGAGGAATTTGGGGGAAGTTGCTCCAACGATTCCGGGGGATAGACACCCCTGCCCATTAAGCCTAAAGGAAAAAAAATTATTTTTCAAACTCGAGGGGTTCGGTGAAGGGTCATGGATTGTCCTTGGGGTTCGGCACCCTTGAAAAGGTTAAGAACCACTGTTCTAGTCTATGTTTTCTTTTTGTCTATCTTGTTTTGGTAAACATTGTCACTACGCACTGTATCAACGGGTGTAAATGGCTGGTTGTCGGGCATACTCTGTCGTGCGTCATTGTCTGTATCAAACAGCCAGGCCAGCACCGAGCTTGACTCCGCTGTGGATTCGACTGAATTGAATCTCTTGGACTCCAGGCCTAGTCTACCGTCGAAATACGTTCGTCCATTCTACAATGTAAACACATTTTCTTCTCGCAATTAGTATAGCCTTTGTCACAAAGAATAACATTTTCTCATTATTTTCACCATTCTTAGCAAATAAATTACACAGCACTGTGCAGCTAGCATGCGAGTCTTACGAAGAATCTTTCAAAGGCCAAACAAGCTCTTCTATAGTTCAGTCACCGTTATTTACTTTTTGTGTAATTCAATACAACTAAGAATTTGTAGTAAGTCGAATACTTTATAAATGCAGGAGTTAATGGATGATAATGGCGACTCGGAGGATGTGCAAATGCACATTAGGCATTAATAGAATACAACGCAGTACCTAACGAGAAAATTTATACAAGATTAAATGTAAGAGGTTGCAGAGAACAGCAGCAGAAGAAGAAGCCGGCATATTAAAATTACTAACAAGTAATCTATTGATATGTTCCAACAGTGCTATCATCCGAGTCAACATCATAAACATCAGCTTCAGCATCACACATTCTCCAAACGCCAGAAACACCAGCAGCTGCAGCCTCCGAGTCGCCATTATCATCCATTAACTCCTGCAATTATAAAGAAATTTAGCATGAAGCAAATGCACACTAGGCATTAGTAAAAAATTGTATTCAACTATAAAGTTTTGCCTGAATTTAAAACGAAACAGAATTGAATTGGACTGCAAGCAAGTTTAAATTATTGAGTAAGAATGGACCGACAATGCATTTGGAATACAAGAATTTTGAATTTTATCATGAATAGTTTTTTTTTTATAAAAATGTATATTAGAGTTCTTGCTCACCTCACAATCTTCTTTTGTCATATTGAAATATCGTTCTCAGCATTTCCTTGAATGGCATCCTCCCTCCGTCATCGCTCGATTCGTTGCTATCCACATTCAAATCCAGCCTTCGCCTTGCTCGAGATCCATAATTTTGCTTGGGCTTTTGATTCCACGCTGCAAATAATAAAAATACGAGTAGCATCGTATTGAACTCTTTACAAATGTTTATTTCGTATAACAAGCTCGTTGTAAATGCAACCTACAAGACGATTTAAGTACAAGTGACATATTGAGCTATTTGTTCATTTGTTGTTATGATCATTATATTAATTTGTAACGCATTGAGATTTTAATGTAGCAGCTGCAACACGAAGGCGATGGACACTGCGATCGAAGGCGCCATGTCGTTTATTTTTAATTATGGTTGCTGAATGCAGCTCATTGTGGTAATCGTATACTCAGCTTAATATGACCAGAAATTGAGTCTGGCTTATCATCAAACAACTATAACTTAACGCTTATTAATACAACTTGTTAATAGGAAGGATCGAAGATGTATTATGACTTGCAATATTTTTTTGTCTATCTGAAGTAAAACACGACTTACACTTCTGAGGCCTTGTCAACAGAGAAGATTCAGACATGATGACCACTCGAAGATTTCTTCAGAAAAAGTCGTTGTAGATCGTCTGCTTGACTTCAACCAATGCATGATCAACAGTCGATGATTTGGCTGCAGCCGCTCTGGACATTATTTCAGTAGCCCTATGCATTGTTAGAGCGAGTGGTGGGTAAGGTCGAATTGATTTGTTTGTGCATTCTTAAGATTGAACTGAATGTAGCGGTCTTCAATAACAATGGTTAGCTGCAAGAATGGTGGGAGAGAAAATTCTTGTTTGTGATCTGTTTTTCGTATAAGACTTCAGTGGAAGTCTTATCTTAAAGTGTCCATTGTTTGTATAAGTTTACAGCAGAAAGTCGTACATTGATTCGACTGTATGAATGGCATATATCAACTATCAATAAGCAAAGTACCAACAGAATGTAATAACTATAATTCCTAAGAATATTTTAGCATTCAGAGTTAACATAAAAAGTATCGCTTTAAAAAAATTATCAAATTCATTTATATTCGGTCGCATGATATGTCGATTGAGCGTACAGCCTGTCAATGGATCTGTCAGATGAGCATTCCAGCAGCAATAACTCGCTCGAAGGACAGCTTGTACGGCTGATACAACTGTCGATGGTCACTTGCGACATAAAGTCTACCCCAGGAATTGAGGTTTGTAGTATTTCAGCCAAAGATATTGACATTATTGATCACGTAACCAGCAGCCCACTAAAAGCTTTTCCAAATTCAATGAAACTTCATCAGGTTTCTTTTGACAGATCATTACATCTCGATCAAGAAGAAGCAAACACTCAGAACACAACGCTATGGTTGCGATATTTAAGTTGCGTCAAATGTGTACTGGGCATGAATTGTGACCACTACCCTTTGAAGTCTCAATTGCATTCCGTGCCGTACAAAAGAATAAATTTCTTAGAAGTAGATGAGCCTAAACGTACGAGTGATGAAAGGTCGTGTCCCAGTGATGTTCAACTGGATGAACAAATACATACAAATGATATCGAACTCGATGAACACGTATGGGTGATGAAAACCCAAATGAAAAGTCGTGTGGGAGTAACGTACAACTAGATGAACAAGGAATACAAAGTGATGAACAAGCACGAGAGAGTGACGAACACCCGGTTAGAACTGATGAAGAAAGCGTCGATTTCTCATTGGACAAAACAGACACAGGACAATGGGTTACTGCTGTGTATAATCACAAATGGTATCGTGGTTTAGTTCAACAAGTGGATGGGGATTTGATTAGAGTTTCTTTCATGAAGCGTTGTGGACGAAGTGGAAATAAGTTCACTTGGCCACTTAAACCAGATATCCAAAGACTGCCAAAACAGGAACGTTTGTGTCTGCTTAATTCACCACCACTGCAGACCAATGGTGAAGGGCTTATGTGTTTGTCTAATAGTAGATCAATAGATCCCTCAACACCAAACTTATTTGAGGGAACCATGTTTACAAACTTACATTCTTATATTTTAACTGTGTTATGGGCAGTTACAAGTGCTACTTTTCAATCATTATTAAACCTAGTAAGTGTAAAACATGTTATACGTGTATCTACCTGGTTATACCATGCCTCAAAAGGCATCCCGTAGGTCTGTAATAGTTCTATGTAATTACCTTGTCTGACCTTATGTCAATACCATACCTGACTTATGTCATTACCATCCCCCAAAGTCATTACCATCCCTGTGTGAATTGTTTGAAATAAAAAATAAATTTCAAGTGACTAATTATTTTACAATACTTAAAATTGTCTTCGATTTGTATCTGATCCATATGATATACAGTTGCAACTAATGCTATGCAGATATTTTTACGTATCTCAAAAATTCGAAGGCAATTTCTTAATAAGCTCGAAAAAATTCTCAATTTCTCAACAATTGACTAAAATATCATCTGAATGAATGGCCTGCAGTATTCCAAATAATTGCTGGCATAATCTACTTTATATATCGTTATATTACATGTGCCCCATAAGAATATTTCAGGTTCATGTGGTCATGCAAAGACAGGGGATGGTAATGACAAAAATGGCTTTGCTCCTGCAT
>JAQFXW010000841.1:0-16752 GCA_034693945.1 Dendrobaena attemsi
TCTTGGATTTACAAAATGGCGACCTTTATATACTAACTTCCTAATTTCTCAGTGCATGAATTAAATGGGAAGAAAATTTTAACAGCCAAATCTCAGTTTTAGTGAGTGAATAATTTCACGGTAGAAATTTGAAATGAATAATTATGGTCATTTACCCGTGTTTTGATGGTTATTTGGGATTTTAATTACCAATAATAATCTTAAGTAATGTTATAAGTTCGATATTGTATATGTAATTTCATTATTAATGTTTTGATGATTATAAAAACTATATATTTTTGCAAACTTTGTAGGTTGACAACTCAGAAAATTTGCGAGTTTTTAAAAATTCAAGATGGCCCACATAATGACTTTCGGTAAAATGGAATCATGTACCGTATTTTCTGATTCCTTATGTTATGACGATTCCAAAAATGTATAGTTTCACTAATCTCCAAAAAATTTGAACGAACTCATCTTTTTGGACATATGGAACCTGACTAATATAATCTAATGGGAGACTTCTTGAGTTTTAAATACATGCAGATCACATAAATAATGAACTTAGTGGAGGCAAAGCAGTAGTTGAAATTAGAGAGACAAAAGATGCCATGTGAGGCAGGCTTAACAGGGTGGTACAGACCAGAGTCTGCAAAAACGACTGCTCATAGCTTCACTCATTTAGGACGAGGCTTTAAGTGAGAGTTAATCAACGGATGGGCTTCTGTGAACAAGTAAATGTATACACGTGTTTTTTAGTGACTGATCTCGACCATGCTTAATGCTAACTTTTTACAAACTGATCGCAAGAGGTGCTTCTCCTCCACTGCCCTTATGAATGGGCACCACTCCATTTAATGTCCCCAATCCAATGCATGGAATCTGCTGACCAGAGATTTACATCTCTGAAAGAACCATCATGAGTACACGAACGATATTTGCACACCCAGAGATTATGGGACGAACACTTTAACCAGTCTGCTGGAAACAGTGAATAATGGGTTCAAGCAGTTATGACATTAACAAACCATTAGAGTGAATTGAAGAAGTCTACAAATTGTTTTGTTGGAAAGCCTTGTGAGAGAAATGGGTTACTTGTGCCATGCGTTATTGCGTCTGTTGAAACAGTCCTTCTTAAAGCTTATTCTGCTTTAATTCGCAGACTTCACAGACAAACAGGGTCGTGGGCATTTGTAGGGAAAGACGCTGGCAAGAACTTTGATGTTGACTGCAAAAGAGTTCGCTTACAACTACTGACGACTGTTCAATAACTGTCATTCAAATAAAGCTTGCCACGTCAGGTTCAAAAACATTCGGCAACAGTGCCGCTACGAACCATCTGTGCTACTTTCACATTCGATGCAGGCATCAATTTCCTTCCATTGAAAGTAATCTCCAATGCTTTTTCGCATTCTTACCAGCCCGATATATCATCCTTCACGACTAAACACTGCTCTAAATATCAATATCTTTCCGTCTAAATGATCGTAGTAAATCATCCATGGTCACTTTCAACCTTCCTGTTATAAATCCTTGAAGACGGTCTGTGTCCTCCTCTCCTGTGATGATTCGCATCATTCATTACTTTGCTGTTTCCTGTATACAGAAGACACCAGAGCAGTGAGCAAGATGCTTCAGCACCCGGGTTGCTGCTGCTGAATCTCCGGAAGATGAATGGTTTCCGTTGCTACCTTGACCATAATTATAAATCAGATGTTTCTGCAGGATATTCATTCATTATCTTATTACATTTCTTTCATCAACAGCTTTTGAAGTTGAGAACCAGGTTAAGATTTAAAGAATTCAAACCTCAGCAGAATTCTTATTAGTTTGCTAACTTTTGAATACAAACATTTGAGTGACCAGGACTTGAATTTGAATTTTTGTGACTCAGACTCAATTATTTAGAAGTCTAACTTAGGAATTGGAACTTGCCAATAAGATAAGATAAAACGCGCTAAGAATTCCACCTATAACTTATATACCTCAAATTATGTCCAGACTATCACTGTTAGGCACTACTGGGTTAATCTTTCTCGGACTTCATTGGATGCATTCCACATCTGCTCATATGGACTCAAAGCAACTCAAACACCTGAATTTCTTTGACAAGACAGGTTTAGTTACTTTAGTACAACCATGGTGGTCAAGATAATGACTGACATGACATATATATATGTAGTTATGTATGTTATATATGTGAAATCCAAATGACTTGCACAAATATATACGAGATTCAATTGATGACTTGCATAGACATAATTATATTATGAGATTTAAAATTAAAATAATGACTTCCATAAATATACAAGACAGAATGATTCCTGGGTGAACTTGTAGATGTTGTGACAGGCTAGTGTATTGGCAATTAAATGAGGAAATCTGGTATAAGATCTGTTAAATGGAAATGGTTCAATTGAATATAAAAGAGTGGACTGCATGGTGAACATCAATCAATTACTCCACATTCAACAAGTCTCCTCTGTCCATGTAAGCATATTCTAAAGAAAGCACTACATTTGTGTTGTTGAATAATATATCAATAGCAGAAGAACTGATTTGTACACAGCCTTGCTGGATTGGATATCACTCCAGATGATGAGTTTAAATTTTACAGCATTCATCTTGCAGTTTGTGGGAAAGAAAAGATCAAGGATAACAAAAGTTGAAGTAGAAAATGATCGATTTCTACTAAATGGGTTGTGTGTGGGCCGTATGATACATATATATTATATATATAATTATACTGCATGCCTATCACAGGCGATAGATCAGAGTTAACGGTCATTTGATTAATATTTGACCTGTTGTGAATTCAAAGCTCCTGAAAGCAATGGACTTGAAATTTTATAGAAATGTTTTAAGTTGATGGGTTTAATCTATGCATAGCACTAACCACAAATTTCTGTGCTCTTTGCAGGGGTTGAAAAACCAAGATTTTTTAAATGAATTTTTTTATTTTTTTTATTTTAAGATTTTCTGATTTCGGATGATGTTAAGAAAAAAACTCCAACTCAGACTATTTCAGTTGAGATTTCAGACTGATAAATACAAAATGATCTATTTCAGTTGATTAAATTAAATAATAGTAAGTCAAATCCCGGATTTTAGGCCATTGAATTAATGCTAATAAATAATTCTAAAAATAGAAATTAAAAACAAAAAAACAGTCTATTCTCTTTTTTGTTTTTTTAGAAAAAATAAAAAGCCAACATTTTGCCAGCTCTGGGTCAAAGGGCAAGCGGTGTTGAGGCCATTATTAAAATTATAGGGCTCCCATTAAAATTCGTGTACATTAGCCTACAATTATATGATCTAGGATTTAAAAAAATTAATTTGCAGTTACTTGATGTTATTATCAGTTGAGATTAGTTCTAATCTATTTACTACAGTAATAGCCTTAGCACTGCTAAACCTCTTGCGTCTTTATAATCACTTGCAGCATAATACCTACTTGTAGATAATTATTTTATCTTCTGTCTCAGCATATGACTTGTGACACAAGGAGTAGTGGCCAGTCAGTCTTGCCAAACCACATCTGGTGCCACCGAAGTCACCATTCAAATGTTATGGTTACAAGTTAACTATTGGAGCAAAAAGCTAGTTCAAACAAAGTAAACTTTCTACCATAATTATTATTAAAGGCAAACAAACGAAGAGAACTTCTATTGTGCCAAGGTAATTCAAGAAAGCAGTCAACGCATGGTTGAAGTCAAATGATGTCAGCATAGTGTACAGGGTCACATGTACAGAAGTTCTGATTGTGCCGCCTCCCTCTGGTTAATTAGATGAACGAAATGCTTCCCAACGTTACCTTAAGGCTATGAAATTTTGCAGTCTTGAAAGTCAAGTGAATTGTTAAATTCGTTTATTCTAAAATTGATATAACCTCTTCATGTGGGCTTAAACTACAGGTTTGACGCAGAATCGGAGTAAGCACGTCACAACTTGTTCTACGAGATGGAAGGCAAAGTCAACCTTTAGGATGGCTACAGAAAGTGATTCCATATCTTTTTCACTTTTCTCCCACTCAATCAATCAACCTCCCCAAAAGTCAACACTTCTTTGAAAACGGTGAACAGAAGTGATCTCATTTGATGCGGAAATCTTGGTCAAAAGATATTGCAAAGACAAAATAAAATATCACAAAGACAAATCCGACAGATAAGATCGGATTACTGAATTCATCCAAACGAACGGAGATTGCAACCGTTATCATAGTGTTATCATGACTCAGTTAACTAAGACATCAAATGCAGCCTAAGAATAGATTGTCAATCTGTGCCATGACATTTCGTTAGCTTCGCAACTGTTCGCTTATTCTAGACCGTCGGATTATCTGAACTTTTGAACAGTCGAACGTGTTTGTCTTCTCCTCCGCTTATCATGAACTCTGGCACAGACCAATCGCAACAGAAGATCTTTCCCTCATGACCAGTCATGTCGTAGAGCGGTGCTTTTGGACTGAAACGAGACAAAGCGTACTTCATTAATGCAAAGGTTCAAAGCTTCAGACATTAAAGCAGTTTGGTAAAATTTTAAAACATCCTTCCAACACTCCATATAAACACAATAATAAAAGCACATTAAGAACGAGTACAATGCTGCTGTATTATTGAGCACAAGTCAACTGTCCCCACAAAGTGAAGTCAATGTGGAAGGAAAATTGCAGTTCACATTCAGTTGAAGGCCAAGACGGGGCACAGTAACTGATTATGAAGCCACGGAGGCCAAGCCGGGGCACAGTAACTAGTTATGAAGCCACGGGCGCATATAAGACAGAGATTGTACATATAAATTCTTACGCAGGTTGTTAAACTCTTTGTTTAAAGAAGAATGAATAACTACTAAAACAGGTTAAGGCAGAGATAACTGGCAAAAGCAAACTAAATGTAGAACTTGGCAGAATAAAGTAATTTGATCAAGAATGTTAGAACTTTGGTGATCGGGCCTTTACAACCACTAGTCTCAACTGTTGGAACATTCTTCCGTCCTCGATTCGTTCTTCTTCATCGCAACAGTAAATGCTCTGTTATTAATATCGTTACTATCTGTATATTCCAAACAACTGACCTTCTTGTATCCCACAGCTTGAACACGGAGTCGTATGACCCGGAAACGAAATGATATTCACTGACGGGAGACCAGTAGACGCATGACACCCACAGCGAATGCGATGTGTACGAACATTTCGCCAAAGCAGCACCTGCGATTGAGAACAGAACAACGTTTACAAAAGAACATCCAACAAAAAACAACCAGGACAAAAATATTTGCACAATATGCAGTCAATTTGCAATACAAATCATGTAATCAAAGATGATCCACTGAACCAGAAGATCAAAAGGTTTTGAGCAAATTTTGGAGTTACTGCAATTAATTTAATCTTAACTAGAGTGAATAGAAAAGACCTCGTCACTGACCTGTTGTTCTCGTGTCATATATTCGCACATTACGATCGCAAGACCCGGTCACGATCAGACCGCTCAGCGGAGAATACTGGACGTCTAGGAAGACCGTTGGTCCTGTCTGCTCAGCGTTACGCAATCAACATAAAACAAACTTTAATGTACAGAGAATTTAATAGCAAAATGAATAATGCTTATAGGATTGTATGTAGGGAACACTGCATCCCAATGACATGACCTCAGGCAAAACGAAGGCTAACTGTTGGGAGAAGTTTTAGGATGCAATTGTTTCTTGCACAGAAAAAGTATTGGTTACAGCTATTACTAAATTAGTGATCAGCAATTAGAAAAGGAAACAGCGTTACTAACCTTGATCTATCCTCTATGAAGATATACATGCATTTGTTGTTAAAATTAGTGATTATAAGTAAATTAGATGCTTCCAGTATGACCTTATGATTTCAATAACGCTGTTATAAAAAGCACTACAAGTCATCCACCAATGGTTGACAAAGTTCAATTGAAGTATAGTCAACCACCATACTACACAGTAGATATCTAGCTCAACATTCAACTTAAGCACATACAGTCATACACACTATACAACAAAGGCGCTCACTAAACATTGTATGTAAATTTAAACTTCGAGAACCAAAATACTATATTCCCCTTCAGACATAATTATATTCACATATCAAATATTATAGCTAGCCTTAAATTTGTCTCTACTTTTGATCCCCAAAAGGCTTTGGTAATGTAAATTGGGTGCAGAGAACACAAAAGGCCTTAATGAATGTTCGAAACAGTATAAACAGTTATCTCATAACAATGAGACATGATTTACACAACTTCAATTGTATATATCGATTTGAAAAAGTGCTTCAAACATTTACACCCCAAGACTTACGATAGATGTCTTATTAACGCCCTTTTTAACATCCCACAACCGAAGGGTGTGATCCATGGCGGCACTGCAGACGGTCTTGTTGTCCATCCAGCAGACGGCAGACACACTATCGGTATGGCCTTCGAGAGACAGCTGCGGCACCTGCGAGAAATTTACAAGGACAATAAGAACGACACAATCAACACAAGTCACAAGTTTGTATACTCATGAGTGACATAATATATCAAAACCTATTCTAACCGCTCAGATTTATAAAGCAAAATACATAAGCTAGTATTCCTAAATTGCCAAATAAGCTGGATATATAAAATAGTCAAAACTTCAATGAAATAATACAAACAGCACAGGATGAATATGATAAACAAGTAAGACTGATAACAGAGCGGATAATTCAGATGATAGTTATTGACCCCATATGACAGACACTCAGCCTTCCACTCCCTAATTGGTGACAGGCACATGACCAGTAGGACAGATAAACCTTGCCATCAACCTTAGCTTGGGAATGACTCTTGAACAAAGATGAAATGCATTTTGAACCCATGATATTTCCCGTAATTTTCCAACGTACCTCGTTCGTTAGAACAGGATTCTCAGTCTTACGTTTCTTCTTTGGTTTATCGCCATCACCAGAGGGCTCTGTTAGAACACATTCAACACAAGATATAAATCTGATGTTTATGCACAAGCAGCAGATGAAGTGTTCAGCAAAATCAACCGTTTAAGTCAAGAACATTTCACATACATAAAAATTCACTTCTCATCAATTCATTATAACAGTTTTCATACTGCCTTTTGTTACAGAAGGCAAACAGGTAGACACCAACTGCATGCTAAAAGGTGTGTGGCCATAGCATGTTGAGGTGATATTTAAGGCTTTAGTTAAGTTTTTCCTTTGTTAATTATTTTTTTTGTTTCTTGAAAAATGTGATCCGGTAATTCATTACTTTGAATTGATCTAAATGGCATGGGGCCCTACCTTTCGGGACAAACGCCCCTTCGGGGTTCCCTTTGGTATACCCTGCATGGAATTTATGTTTTGTTTTGATCAGAATGCATACCATGGCATTGTTGCTTTTTGGGGTGGCAATAAATAATGATTTGATTACTAGAAAGATTGCTATGTCGCAGATGGCTACAGCATGCTAAAAAGGTAGATGGTTATAGTATTCCAGAAAGCTGGATTACAGTGGGACATGATATGCTTACAGATAGCCTACTGATTGATTTTGATATGCTGACAGAATCAAATAGTTAAATCTAAGAGACAAGATATCATTCAAAATAGACACCATATCATTTACAATGCTTCCCACGTCATCTCCTTACATCTTGGCTCTTTCTGTAAGAGATTTCAGGTTTGCATTTCTCGATAAACTTCCATTTCTCGTCGAAAATAAATAAAAATTCAGATGAGAATCGATACAACCATGGCCAGGATAATTTACTAACCAGTTGACCATACGTCGACTATGTAGTTCTGCGAAGCCGTCGCAAACTAAAAACAAATAGAAAATGTTATTAATATCTGCCAAAATTTTCAGATAATAAATACGTGTGTATATTGAACCCAATGTTTAGGTAGCTAAGTATTTCATAGTCATCTAAGGGAACTGACATAAAATTATCTTTGGGCAGTGGCGGATCTAGGGGGTCCCAGCCTCCCTTAGACATAACCCTGATCATACAGTGTCGGGAATAAGAGATGGATGTGACAAGGGAGGGGACTGGACACCTTACATCATGTTCCAAGAAATCAGACAAAAAAATTCATGCACGCTGGGTCAGCTTAATGGACTATCATCATCATCTTCTAATTGCAACAATTGAATATGGGTGCGATTTGACAAACCATAGATTTGTTTGGGCTGACAGAAACACCGTCAATGCTCCTCGAGAGCGTCGGACGACTTGACACTGGCACCGCGTAGATGCCAATGCACTCAACGACCTTTGTCTTTTGATTCCACTGCCAGAGTCGAGCGGTTCCGTCGTGGGATGCGGAGACAAACGTCTTCTCTGCTTCGTCTTCTCCTACAACAGCAAAGAACGTCAACACACATAGCCAACACATTTAGCAACCTGTCAATTGTAATCTCGTATTTATAAAGTGCTGCTTCTAGAAACATTAATTCAGTACCACTACCGATCCGAAACCAGTAAAATCGCTGTATAATAAAACGGACAAAACTGTGGAAGAGACAAACTTAGAAGCTGAACTTGTAGCTCAAGAGAGACGGAGACAACTCTAGTTGTTGGACCCAACAACGACATCTTTATCATCCAAAATCACATTTTACTAAATCGGCAGATGACCTAGCTAACGAAAGATTAAGGAAAATTCCAGCGGGCAAGCTGAAACAGCTTCTACTAATAATCATCATTACGTACGTAGCTCCAACTGAGTCTCTATGAAATGGTTCATTGAACAAGAAGTGCCTTATAAATTTACCATACAATAGAATGGCTTAGAAAAGGTTTTTGCACACGAGTTCATCAATGGCAACCATGATGACTTTATAAGCTAACCAATGTAACCATACCATAGCTTCATTACGTCACAGAAAATATAAACTTATCACAGCATCAATGAGAAGATGCACAAAAGATAAACGGCCAAGACGTACCATCTCGAATCCACGCAACACTTTTGACGACCGCCTTGTGACCACTAATGGAATGTACCAATTGACCGCTGAGGGTCCACAACCTCACAACGTGGTCATAGGATCCACAAAGTATACTGCAAAATGAATATACCACTCTTCTTATGCAGGTAGTTGATCTAATAACAGCAAATTGTACTTTTAAGGGAGGGAAAAAATGTTCTGATGCTGAAATTTATATGAAAAAGAGTCCTCCTCAAACAAATTGAAGCATTATATGAAAGTCACGTGCAACCACATGAAATTATTAAATATCAGAAATGTTATTTAACAGTCCATAAAGGCAGAGAGCAGCATTGCTTAAGCCTGCTTTATGTGACAATATATAAATTTCTAATTCACTGTAATCATTACAATAGTAATTAACTGGAAATCTTTAATTATTATTATAAATAACTATTGAGAACTGATTACCCCCAAAGTGGTACTCCACACATTCCTGAATGTCTAGAATATATAAATGGGGATCTAGCACAACAGAGACCATGTAACAATAGCGTAAATTCACAACATTTTTAATACACTTACTGTCCATTTGAAGCTCTGACCGCCATCACCCAATCTTCTTGCATGATTGAATCGGACGGAGTTGGTGGAGCAGCTGACTCTACATACTCAATTTCAACATGGGTATCCTGAGAAAAAAACGAAACTTTTTAAACACTCCAACAGGAAACCTAGCAAACCTGAATCCACCACACATCAATTTTAACATTAAAGTTCGGATCGAAAACAGCACATTGAATCAATGATTTTATTCTTCTTCGAGAAAAAAATGCAAAAGTAAACCTAAATAGAACCTCGAACTATGCCTATAAGCATATTATTAATTTCAAACCAATGTACGAATAAAATTTCTTCCCCCTGATTTGGATTTCATGAAGATTTCTGTTTCATTCCCCTCGCCAGATGGAGGCCCATGGTAACCGTTATACCAAATTAATTTCTAATAGCAATAATTTAAAAAACAATTAACTGGATAATTTTAATTATAACCACAAATGGGCTATAATATAATTGTAATTAAATCTGAAAGAAATGTTGACCCTGGCAGAAATTTGAACCTAAACTCTCAGTTGAATTTCGAGAACACAAACCATTTGATTATGGTGCACCTTTTACTAGACTACACTAAGAATCAACAGTTACTAACTGTTATTAAATAGCTTACTCACACATTAGACGATTCTTCATTATTGTATTTAGTCACATCTATTAATAAACTTACGAAATCAAGCATTGTATGATTAAAGTGATCGCACAACTTACAGTTTTAAGTGTCTTGAGTGAATCCCTTTCTCGAAGGTGTTCCTCGATACTGTCTCGAAGAAACTCACCATCAATCAGAAACTCAAAATTAATTTCCTGCTCATTTTCACCTGAAACATTAATATATCTTAATTTAAAATTTAGACAATTTTTCAGTAATTAGTTAGGTATAAGTAGCTAGTTAATAGTAAGATAGTAATTACTTGTCAGTAATCTGGTCATTCAATGAACATCACATTTGCCCAGTTAGGTACATTGGGAGCGCACCGGCCAGGTGTTTGCACCATGGGAGTATTTAGGGGGGCTTTACGGATTCAAACCCCCGAAATGATTTCTGTCCATGTATTTTTTAAATTTTTTTTTAGGTAAACCCTAACCAAAAATGTGGTGAATTACTAAAAAAAGGTCATCAGCTTTTTCGTTGACTTGCAAAGCATAACTTTCGAGATTTGGGGCGAATGAAAAAAAAGGTCATCAGCTTTATTGGCGACTTGCAGAGCAAAAATTCATTTATTATCAATTCACAATGACAGATTGCATTATGATTACAATCACCATTTGAATGAATTAGTAATTAGTATTTAAGGAAATAAGTAATTGTAATCTTGCAATATTCAACCATTTCTAAAGTGTTTCTCATAGTTTTGAACAGCGCACAAGTTCTATTTACAAATTCTGAGCACTGTGTTGAGTCCAATTTTATATTCAAAGGGTTGTCTTTGATCGTCCCAGTCTGTAATTAAGTGAGTGAGCATCTAAACACAAACACTAGGTAATAGTATTTATTTATTCACACATCTCTATACTGCCTCTTCCACTACTATTCAGAGGTGGCTCCGACTACAGCCCAGTTTACACACCGAAGTTCCACGAGACATTGTGAGCGAAGGTTCCTATGTCTGGCTTGGGCCTGAATCAAAAATGCGTACCTTCAAACGCAAGGTGGCGACTATCCATAACACTGATAATAGATTAAGCAGGTTGTGCAAGTGGCAAAAAAAATTAGTTAGAACCTTACCTCGTTTCAGTAATCCATTAACCACCTTGTTTAGTTGTTCAGCATCAGAGCTTAATGAGATGTGTATCTCATGATCTGGAACTGAATACCTGAAGATAAAATTAGACAGATTATGTTTAATTGTTTATTCAAAATTAACTGACAGTGTATTCAACAAATCACAGGGAAGTTAGCTATAGTTCTGAATAGGCACGTATAAATAAACATGGTACAATGTACATTCAGGTATAAAGCTTGGAAGTATTAGGACCAACCTCCCCCCCCCTAATAAGTACTCTTACCCTTATATTTTTCATTAATCATGACACATGTTTTAATGTCACCATATCCATTTCTCAACCCACTTCTGGTTAACCAACAATACTGCCATCTTCGTTTCAGCTGTGTCTTATGCGGACAGCGTTCGACTGAAAAATTACCGGATCGGTTTGGCGTCCCCAATATACAAATTATGCACCAAATGTTTACTCATAGGCCTACTTCTTATATCCACGAGGCAAGAACCAGAAAAGAACCACGTGCTGTCATCGACGCTGAATTAAACTCCAACAAGCAGTGCCTGATATCACGATTTCAATAACAATAATTATAAATACATAAGATAATCTGGGCTAACTTACTGTTCCTGTTTTGTGAAAAACTTTGCCTGTATTTTCGCCATTCTGTTAAATTTAATATTAAATGTTTCTTAGAAATAAAACTACAAATTCTTCTTCCACCGCAGCCAATAGACTAATTATCGCTGGTAGATGACAAGCGTGTCAAGAACACTGCTTATTTAGCGCTATTGTTCGGATTTTACTAAAAAATTATATGATTCTCTACATTTTTCTTTATAGGTGACTGAATCAAATAATTATGTGCTTGTAGTGTGTTCCATGCTACCGCACTTTGTTCTTTCAATAGTAATTATTGGAACTCTTCAGGGTAGTATTTGACTTTGCGCACCCCCTTATGAAAATTAGCCGGTGTCCAGCGCTAGTCATAACCACAGTACAGATGGTCTTATGCTTGAGAACTGTTAAGATTACGATTATGTTTTTAAAAGACTGCAACGCCGCCAATGTCATGCGCTTGTAATGAAATAATAATCCACCTTCACAATAATTTTTAACAGAAGAGGAGCAGACATATTTGAAATGAGATGATTAATGTGGGCCTTGAGTTTTGGTTTATCATAGCTTTTCCTGTTGAGAGACTGAGAGGTTTGCGTACAACGGTAAAGAAGGAACGCAGAGGTGGAAAGACTAAGTGTTTTTGAAAATAAAAACCTTTTTAGATTTTGCGATTTCGGCTGACGTTAAGAAAGAACTCCAACTCAGGTTAATTCAGGAATTTCAGTTGAGATTTCAAACTGATGAACACAAAAATTGATTGCATTGATTTTATTACAATAATAAGTCAAATTCTGAATTTTAGGCCAATGAATTATTGTTAATAAAACAATTCTCCACATAATTAAAAATAAAAATTCTAACAATAGAAATTAAAACAAAACAAAAATTTCTTGGTTTTTTAGATTTCTTTTTTTTTTATAGAAAACCCCCAAAAGCAAAAAAAACCAAAATTTTGCCACCTCTGGAAGGAAAGCGAGGTCATCACGAGGTCACTGACACGCAACCATCGAAACGTGATGAGCAAATCTAAGAATAGTCATGCGTGGGATTAGCATGCAAAGTGAGTGTTACGTGAAAGTGGCGGCCATCTTAACTACGTGAATCGTAGAAACGGGAAAAATGCAACATCTGGAATAGCACTCTGCCTTGGAGTGTGTACACACGCATGTATTCACTCATTTCATTCACACGTGAGATTGTGCCGGTTTTAAGCTCTATAAACAGTTCTTTTTGCTTCATGGCTCTATTTAAAACACCTCATGGCGTGCATTTCACTTCGTGCCACATTTCTTTAATTTCCCTGTAAATCCCAAATGCTGTAGGGAAATACCAATGCACACATGTGTTTTAATGCAAATCTTCGACATTTCTCAGTGCCACACGAAAGCGACGTCGGGGAGACAGCTGGCGTAATTGCAGTATCGGGGTGCAGAAGTCAGGCAGAAATTAATAGAGATGACTGTAACCCTACCCTCGCGATCGTGTCTACCCGAATCGTCGAGACCCGAATTGCCGAAACTTTCCGAAATCCAATTTCTGCCGATTCGCCGAAACGAGGTTACTAGCAAGCATCCGATCTGCGGATAACTATATCAGTTATTTAACTCTAAGCAACACATTATGGATTAGAACTGTCATTAAAACAGACAGAAGATACAGGTTCCTCTTATACAACTTTTGACGATTTGGCGGTAATTTCTGTTCGGCAACTCGAGTTTCGATGATTCGTTACGGCACCCTCACGATGCCTAACCTGACCCTTACCGACCATCACAGCGCCAAGGCATACTGGTACTTGCTCGGTACATCAATTGGCATACTTCATGTATCGAGGACTGTACGTTACTGCATACAGAAGAGTACCAATTCATCCACTGTAAGAAAATTAATAGAGATTTGTTAACCAGCGCTTGCAGATATACATGGTGAAGAAGCTGTTTTGTACATGTATGTGGTTAATGAAAAGTTTGTCAATTTCATTTTGCAGGCTGTAATTTTGCATTCGAACATCCGCAAGCAGGCAATTATGGCTAATCTTCACGCTAAAGACATCTATGTCAAAATCGTGTCTCTATCACGTTCTCTGATGTACTCCTTGTATATACTGAGCGTCTTGTCACAAGCTGTCCAAATCGTCCATGGCGAGGATATTGGTGAATTGACTTCTGCTAATCATGAAAAACATATTAACCGGCTCTCGAGGCATTATTCCAGGCCGGAAATCATGAAATGTATATATGGGAGCTCACATCTGAAAAGTCTGAATATCTCAGAATTTGAAAGCAGCTTCAACGTTTTACCGATCAGAAAGAAACTCATGGAGGCCGCCTTGAGCAGACTGTTTGAAAAATACGGACAAAGCGAACGAGAAATATCCACACAAGGTTTCGAAAATCTGCTTATAAACATTGGACTAGTTGGCCATCGAAGCGTGTGTGATGTTTCTAAAAAGAAAACAAAGTCCAGTCCTTTGAATTTTGCAACATCAAGCAATCACAAGAGGTCGGATGATGGTCGACGGACGGACCAAACAAGAACGACGCGTCACCAAAGATTTAGCAGCGGATCCTTGGAAGATTCTGGTACAAGCCCTGCTGGGGATTCTAGCTTACAAAGTGCCTCAGAAGCTGATGATCGCGGAATGTTCGGAAGCGTAGAGAGAGATTCAAATTCAGATGTTACTGCTAAGGTTTGTAGCTGTCAAAGTTGTTGTGTTGTTATGAGTTCTGCACTTTTCGTGAACTTTATTGCGTTCTAGCATTCACAGATTTTCAAATTTGACAATAGATTTCTCCGGGGTTTTTCCTGGAAAATGCTCTGAAAGTGATATATCGATGGAAGGTATCCCTGGTTAGCGGGATTCTCTTTTGCCTTGCGGGCTTCCATTTTTTAAGATTTGTTCAATGAAGCTGTTTTTTTTCCTTTAAAAAAATTGCAATCTGGTGATAAAATAAACTTTTTCATTAGATTTGAAGGTGGACTATGTTTTGATAAAACTAGGTTTCTTTACCATCTCTGACCTGAACGATTAGGGCCGTTCCAGACTTTTAACTTAGGCGCTAGATAAGTCCCCGAGGGATCTTTAATACCTCGGGGCAATAAAATAATAATAATAATAATAAATTATTTTAATCTAGCTTATTGAATGTATTAATGACGGCCTTGACTTTTACTTAGACAGGTGATGTCATCAGACGTTGATTGATTGACAGGTGTCTTGATTGACAGGTGGCGGAGCAGCCGTCCGCTAGGAGAAGTGGTCGTTGTCCTCGCGTTCGTACGTCGTCAGTTTCTCTTCGAGCGACTTTATCCTCCGCTCGTGACCTTTGACGATGATCTTCAGCTTTCGAATGTCATCTAGGATGCCCTGGATGTCCACGCCCTACAAGGTCAGTGCATGGGTCAAACAATTGTGAGTGAAGGTCAGTAAGGCCATGGTAAAGGAGGTCAAGGTCAGTGAGGGGGTCAAATATGAGTAAAGGTCAGTAGAGTAATGGACAGGAAGATCAAGGTCAGTGAGGGGGTCAAATATGAGTCAAGGTCAGTAGATTAATGGTCAAGATGGTCAAGGTCAGTGAGGGTCATATATGAGTAGAGGTCAGTAGAGTCATGGACAGGAAGGTCAAGGTCAGCGCACCGGTCAAACATGAGTTATGATCAAGAATATCAAGGTCAATGCAGTGTCAAATAGGAATCGGGGTCAGTAGGGCCATGGCCAAGAAGGTCAAGGTCAGTTAGGGGTCAAATATGAGTAAAGGTCAAGGGTCATGAACAGGAAGGTCAAGGTCAGCGCACCGGTCAAATATGAGTTATGATCAAGAATCTCAAGGTCAATGCAGTGTCAAATAGGAGTCAGGGTCAGTAGGGCCATGGTGAAGAAGGTCAAGGTCAGTGAGGGATCAAATATGAGTAAAGGTCAAGGGTCATGGACAGGAAGGTCGAGGTCAGCGCATTGATCAAATATGAGTTATGGTCAATAGGATTATGATCAAGAATATCAAGGTCAGTGCAATGTCAAATATGAGTCAGGGTCAGTAGGGCAATGGTCAGGAATGTCAAGGACTCAAGGTGAATTCGCCGGTCAATCATGAGCCAAGGTAAGTCAGATTATTATCAGGAATGTCATGGTCAAATATGAGCCAAGGTCAGTGGCTTTGTTACGGGGCTACATAAATTGTCATTATTATCATTAATATTTATTTATATATTTCTTCATACATTTCTGTACCGCCCATTAAAGTCCACTATACTAATCAGAGGCGGTCCCGACTGCAGCACGGAGGTGTGTCGAAGCGCCGGAAGCAATACTTGTCACTATACCACTACGCCCCACTAAAACTTAACAGAGCTGTTGTAAGGCGAATAGTAATCTTTATCCTCACCGGTGGTAGGGCGGCGCCACTGTGCGTCGTTTCCATCGGTGACGTCTGGTTGTTTCCGGCGGAAGTGGACGACTCGACGCCAGATGACGTCATCGCTGGTCGCTTAACCTGTTTAGATAGGATGTTCTTCTTTGTTGATTTACTTAAGTCTGCTTTCTTCGTCGACTTGTATCCGTCTTTCATAGACACCTGAATTTATGAGAAAAGATAATTATATTATATGGAAAGATAGAATACAGGCAGTGGAAATTGCTTGTAAGCTATGAAGAAAGGCATATGGAGACAGTATGGTATCAGTGGTATATTATAAGATATCTGGTGATGATGAGATCTCCGCCCGGAAGCAGGTTCTACGACTTGCGCCACCTCGGGAATGAGATGAGTAAGGTGGTTTCCCGTTGCCTTCCTCACAGACAATCGTGGGTAGGCAACTTGTCCAAGGTCGTTACTTAGAGGCTCAAGTGGGGTTCGAACCTGCGACCCTTATGGCACAGGCACCGAATATC
>JAQFXW010000842.1:0-16750 GCA_034693945.1 Dendrobaena attemsi
CGCTCGACTTTCACGGGTTAAAAGAAGGTTAAAAACCAGGTTTTACCGTCATTTTTGACGGGAGATATCTAGTGAATTCTTAAGTAACATTTTGCTATTAACTGCTATTGTTATTGAACCTCTATCCACTGTGTTAGCTGTTACATTCACCAAAACATGTGAACTTTCACTTTTGTGCAGCAAAGACCGCTTATACTTTTAAACAGACAAGAAAAGACCTCTCTCTGTATCAAAGTATAATAGTGACCCAATCTGGCCTTTGGCAATAATGTAAACTTCCAGTCATTAGGAAATTTAATTACAGAACAGAACTGGTGGGAGTTAGGGAACATGACTGTGAGGCCACAGTCAAGAGCAGAAAAGGTTGATATAAACTGTTAATACACAAACGTTTGCTCCTTCGAGCACCGCTATCATCATCATACTGTTTGCCACACCTACCTTTTCTGCCCTGCGGTTGCACTTGATGACGAAGACGTTTGAGTAGATGTCTTCCATCTGAAGCCAACTGCCAAGTGCCAGAGTTGTATCAGTGAACATCCAATCCATCAGTGCTCGCAACTCCAACAGAAACGGAATGACCAGAAACCTAAAACAATGTAAACTAATTGTAATTGTAAGCTTCAATTTCATTTTCATAGCGTCTCTTACAGAGGTGCTTCCAACCCAATCAGATGGAGACACTACACACACGGGTCACACAGCATAGTCGCCAGATGTCGGAAAAACCAGAGGGGAGTGGGAAGAAAGTTCTAGCCTTAATTCATATTCAAGAGGTCAGACATAGGTAAAGCTTCGGGATTGGGCCATGGTCGATTGCATGCGAGGAACAAGTAGAAGGCCTTGAGGAACCGATCGTAGGTCGCTGCGACCAGACATTGAGAAGACCGGGGCACGGCAGGAAGCTCCATGAGATAACAATGAGCAGAATCGATTACTCATGAAGACTTGCATGTTTCTAGCTTTACTTCCAGTTTCCACAATCCATCATATTGGCAATGAGATTTTCCACAGGGTTACTATTTCTTATTATATAGTTTAACCAGGCCGATGGGATGACGTGACTTCTGCAAAAAAAATCAGTTTTCACTGGGCGCCGCCATTATGTTTGATATCATTGCACTGGGTACCATGGGGATAAAGTAGGAGGTTATTTTTGGCCTCCTTTAACATATTGTGTACTTTTGTTTCTTGTTCAGCTTTAACATCATTGCACAGCTAAACACAGGGAGCTCCATCTAGTGATATATAAGAGGTCGTTGAGTCTAACTAGACAACAATTCCAAGATGTATGTACTGATAATTATGACGGGCGCCAAACAATTCACCCGCTGAGGCAATAAAGAATTAGACAAACTATCTGTGCACTGATAAGTTTTGGTTTTTCCTACCCTTGATAGCTGTACAGATTGAGGTAATTGCACTTTTTGGTCAAAAAGTTGCCAAGGATTCTGGTTGGATAACCGCATCGAATCTGGTAGGACGAGAATCCAAAGTAAATGCATTTTGTAAAATACCACAATTGAGCAGCGACGTTGTCAACAAAACGCCTAAAAACAAACCATCAAAAATCAGCAGGCTTGTAATAATTACAATCTATAATAAACAATGACTATAAAATTTCATTTTCTATTGAGACGATACATTGCTGAAAAGTAGGGCAAACCTTAATTAAGAAATGACTCTAGAATAGATAGACATTGTTAGACAAGAGTATTAAAGTTGTTGGAACAAACACAAACATCAAGCAAGACAAGATTGAAACTACTTATAATCTTGAACATCCATGGTAAAGACATGGTAATTATCGCCACTATGCACCATAAACTCAACATCAACAAGTACAATGAACAACATCAGCAAGTACAAAGACGTTCAGTACCATCGAGACCATTTAGTACTCAGATGGGTGAACACTTGACTATTCACAAAACATTCACATCACAAACATGAGATTGTTTTACATGATTACCAACTCCTCTCTACTCATTGCAACATTTCAAAGATGTTCCATCAATACGCTGTCATCTTCATGCCTATTATATGATCCATACACCTCATGACACTGTCGCTTAAGAGTTTCCTCTGATTTGTATAATATTCTTTACCTCTTTCTCCTGAGCAACAAACATCAAGCAACTTCTACAAGATTTAGCACTTTAACGACTATTTTTCCCAATGTATTTTAGTACATGCTGGTCGTTAGTGTTAAAAACAATTAAGCTTCATTACTGTGCTTCTAAGACAAAGACTTATAAAACTGGTAATGTTGATGATGAAGTTGATTTAAATAACATTAATAAAAACTCTATCAATAACAAATACAATGCCATTATATGATGACCACATCATTGGAAAACATAATAAACATACATCGGTAGGAATAATAGATCCATCCCACTGACCTGTTCGTGATTTCTGGCAGGCCAAAAAACATCCAGACATGGACAAGAATGATGAGTAAAATCTGGAAAACGAGCTTAACAAGTATCTGCTTCCTCAGATAGATGGCACGGTCAATGATGATGAGAATAAACTGCGCCAGCATCATTCCAAGAAATGACGCTGGAATCTAAAGGCACATTAAAAAGCTTCAGTCAAATTTACTATTTATAAAAGCAGCCTGCAACTAGTCCGAACATCCTCATAAAAACACAGTCCTAATATTGGGTACACTGTCAAATGCACCCAGGACAAAATCGCCCTGTCAAATGCGCCCCGACATATGTGCCACGCTTTCAAACAAATGCAAATTATTACATTATGATTTTAATCGTAAAATAAAACGTACAACACATTTAGACTACTGAAATATAGAACTATCTTTTCTTGTGTTATTTAAATAAGTAAGTTCGTCATGGCTAAATGCCTTTAAATTACATCTATACGAAAAGCGTAAAAACCGTTACTAGGAAACGTTAGTAAATGACTTTCTTGGAGATTAATTTACGTTCACTATGCTCATGTGTTGAGAAACAACCTCATTTCTTTCGATATGGTCATTTATAGCATTCGTTCGGGGCCTACTTGTCACCTGTAAATATTGATTTACTTTGTAGTTTTAGCTTGTCCTTTGGTATATGCCGTGTTTTCTTGTTGAGCGGCCACATATTTGTTTAAATCAATTCACTTACTTTTTCCTACAGATCGACATCCTTTTGATACCTTCTCGCTCTTTAACTACCTTCTTCCTTTTGATGTCTTGCCGCTATTTCAATAGCTTCATTCTTTTGATAACTTGCGATAAAACGGCCCTCTAAAGTCAAGGGAATAAATAACCGTTTGATGTGGCGCTTATGTCGGGGCGCATTTGTCTGGGTTTTCTGGGTGCAGCTGTCGAGATTTTTTGTGGTGATGTTGTCGGGACGCATTTTACGAGGCGATTTTGATGGGGCACATTTGTCTGGAGCGCATTTGACGTGCCACCTGAATATTATGCAGAATGTTTAAATATGTGTATTGTGCTCTACCATTTACTCCCTGCTTCAGGGAAACGCTTCAGTAATACAGTTAATATTTCTAGGGCAAAGAGTTTGATGTTAAATGTTAATTACACAAAATTGCAAATATTTGCTCCTTCTAGCACTGCTGTCATGTCGTCAACTTTTGAATTTATGCCTTTGTAGATTTTGCTCAGAAATACACAGGCCTCAACTGTTTCACTCTCGGATAAGTAAAATAAGCAGTTACTCAGAAATTTCTTCTCTGCTTTGGTCGGCTTCTCTCTGACCATCTGTTCCTATCTTCAACTGAAAAGTAAAACTGATGCTCCAAGAGCCACTGACATAACACTAACCTTGTTCTGCTTGAAGACAGTTGCCACGTTCATAATTGCATCGCTTGGTGAATTATTCGTCTCCTTAACAAACACAAACAAAATCATCGAATACAATGCGCAATAGCAAACGTAGAACACTACTGTACTAACACGAACTTAATGCTGTACAAACTATAACATAAAACATGGCAACTGGTTAATGAATACGATGGGTGAACCACTGAACCTCTTATATGCAACTAAGTGAATACATTCGTTTTTGAACCAGTTGTTAAATCGCACCCTGGTGAACAAGCATAGAAGATCAATATACAGGCAAAATTTATCAATTAAATTAAATGTAAGCATTGCATATGCAACCAGGCATGCATTATAGAGTAAAAGACCAGTAACACCCAGTTCCTCAGAAACCCAATTCAGTCAAAACAAATCCCGTATCCTAGCAACACCCCAAAAATGCGCCCATACGACACCTTATCATAAGCGCTGCAGTATGTCCTAAGGAAAATCACAATGCACAATCTAACCATGAAGCAACAACCAAATCCAATTAATACAGTGTGTGCATTGTATGCTAACGTGCAAAAAAAGTGACCAGTGGAGAACTCACTCCAGGTCCGAAGGAGGAATAGCCGAAGATGACGATGATGAACGTTATAAGATCGCATAAGAACATCCGTGCATAGACATCAGTAGCTGCACTGTACTTGCGATTTCTCACATTATAGCAGAACCTAGACAGCGACGCTGTACAACGACCACAACACCTGCGGAAGAAACACAATATTATATATATATATATATAGACATCAAATTTATATAAACAAAACAACCATTTGAACAATTTACAGCAACACATACCAAAAACACCAAATATAAACATCAAATTTATATGAACAAGAAAACTTTTTAACAATTAACAAATGTATACTAAATATATTAACAATTTTTAAAATGCGTGGGATAACTTTGGGTGCCTCACAAATATTTGTCTCAAAACTTGAATGGAGGGATGGAATGAAGAGATAAAGTGTTAAGGAATGATGTTGACCTTATTTATATACGTCAACAACAGAGAGATTGAGAGACAAGTTTAACAAATTTGCTTTTCCACCTTTGTGCCAAAAATGTGCGGTCATCAGGAGGTAGGTTTTAAAATGTATGTGGCTGTAAATGGTTGAAGTTAACTCTTGACAAAGATGAATATTGGTTAGGAACCACACTGCAGTCATGCGTGCCTGAAAATATCGAGTAACAAGAGGGAATTAGAGGGTCTTAATATTTTAAAATAATTATAATGAAGGTTTTCAAAGCATAGGTTCTTTTCATTTTCTGATTCAATGGCTGCTATCATGAATTTGTGACATTCTCTAATGGTGACAAAGTTGTGATTATAATGAATGGTGACGTTAGTGATTAGTAAACAATTGAGGATCGCTGCGACAAAAAAATAGGTGAAGCTAATGACAGTCATTAGAAATCAAACAGCAATGAAGCATCGTTTTGTTTCTGCAAAGTAATTCCGGGGCTATACCCAGGTTCATCCAATTTCTCTTTCTTGCTTTTCCTCTCGGCTTCATCAACCACTATTGTCGCAGATGTCTGGTCCAGAGGAAGAACCGCCATTGTATCCGGGTCATCATCAGGGTCCTGCATAGTGTTGTTATGGCCGCTATCTTTTCCACTAGTTGCATCTCCACTGCCTAGAAAGTCCACCTCTCTTCGTTTGGAGTCACCCTGCAAGAAAAAAAACATTCAGCATCATAGTAGGCAAAGGAAACAACTCGACATAACAAGAGTTTTAAGTGGTTCAGAAAACATAGTTAAAACCACTGCAATCTAACCAGGAATAGTCCAATTTTCCTAGTTTCATCTTTAAAGCTGTGATAGTATCCACTGAAACCGTACTATCATCTAGACCATTTCACATTTCCATAACTCTTGCACTGAAGAATCTCTGCCCTATTGTTCATCTGGCTTTCTTAAACAGTTTATACCTTTGTTTGGTGCTAATTCAAAGAACTTCTCCTATGGTAGTGCTCTAGAATAAAAAAAATCATCACACAGCTGGGAAGAGTAACCAGAGTTACTCGTTAATATGCATAGAAAGCTCACTGGAGACGTCGCTGGAGTGACCTGGCGACTTGCCAACTCCGCATTTTCCAGATCCTCTTGGCTCTGCTGTGCATCCTTCCACAAACCGTGTTGCTGCAATAGAGAGAAATATTTAAGATGCCAATCAAACAGACAGACACACAGAACAATAACAAATCAAGTCATAATAAGGTATACTATTTACTCCTAAGCTTTAAGCCTCGGATAAAAAATTATAAAAGGCCAATGGCATTATAAAAAGACTAATTATGGTATTATAAAAAGACTAATTATGGTATTATAAAAAGACTAATGGCATTATAAAAAGACTAATTATGGTATTATAAAAAGACTAATGGCATTATAAAAAGACCAATGGCATTAATAATGAAACACTGCTAATATTATGTGACTTCCTACTGCTTAAAAACTCCTCTCTAGCCCAAACATCTAGACAAATAACGAATAAGGACAAAGCACATTTTTCTCCACGCCTTATAGTGCCACATGCTGAGTGCTGACAGTCGTGCGGTGCTACAGTCCTGAAGAAAAAGTTGGTTTCATCATCATCATTTCAAATTTGCAACAGACCATGCAAATTCACATGATGTGAAACATTAAGACAACAAACATCCAGAAAAATAAACTAGCTTTCACTGCTGGCTCTCATCAAACTGTCATCCACAATAAGCATAAGATCGCACCTTCCGGTAGCACTACACCCGATCACTGGACCTTACTTACCTTGAGCACTGAGCGATGGATGAAGACGCAGAAGAGCAGGGCAATATCAAAGACAGCGTATGTGTCCTTCTTCTCGACGCCAAGGACGTAAGGAGCGGAGAAGACAGCTTCCTGTCTGTTCAGTTCCTCTACACTCGTTGAATTGTTCCACGGGATGAATTGAAACTGGAAGACGTACTTAATGATGATAAGCACCTGATATGCACACAGACAAAATTCACCTCCATTCATTAGCTTCCTTGATCACATGCAGCAAGTACACATTCCTCCTAGTTTGATTAATTTATAAGCATTAAGCCTGATTTTTGGACGTATATATGCTGTTTCCCCAGGGAAGGCGTTAAGGTAATTAATAAGCGTGCCATATACACATTTCTCAAACAGTCCTTATGAAAACTTGACTGTGGAAATTGGTCAATAGTTTGCTAATGCAAAGGATCGTCGACGTCCCGTTTGAGAACCGACCCTTAGTATAGCACATTTCAGTAAAAAAAAGAAAGTTCATGAATGAAAAGGAAACATTTGAGCAAGTCATACTGGTGTAGAGTCAAGGTTACATCTTTTTCTGGAGATTTATCCATGCTAAGACATTTGTTGTGCCGACTATTTCGAATAGCTACTAACATTAAAAGTTGCAGGCAAACTGTTTCTTGAGGAGATCTGACATGACATCCTGGATCTTAATTATCTAATTAGATCTATATAAAGTTGCGAGGACCAACTGTGCAGAATTACCTCGGTATAGGTAATAATGAAGACCCAGAAGGTCTTGCTTGGCCTCGGCGTACTGAGCAGGGCCCAGAGGAAGGTGAGGATTGGATAGACGAGGGAGACAACGCTGCCCGACATCAGGACATTCAGCACCATTGCAAAGTAGCAGAGGAGATCCGAGTGGGAGAAGACGACCTGTAGAGCGGCAACTATCAACCGGAAGAGGAGCGGCATTTCGCGATGGAAAGTCCGTTCCGCCTGCTTCTGCTTCTCGATCTCATTTCCATCACATCTAGACAACATACAAAAACCACCAGTTCAACAAATGACTAGGGTTGTTAATATTGTTTTTTAACAAATTATTGGATATGGAAATTCTAATTTAAACGGATTATTGGTTATTATTGGCCATTGTAGCAATTTGCAAACTTAATTAATATTATTACCTCATAAATAGAGTCATCATCATCATAAACCGTGGGTTCAACGCCCGTAGGTGTCCGATGCCAAATTTTTTGTTTTCTTCCACTGTTGTCTCTCCATCGCGGTGCGTGCCAGTTCATGTAGTGGTGCTCCACACCACTCAATTAAGTCCTCTGCCTATTCCTTGTGGGGCCGTCCTTTCATGTTTGTGCCATCCATCATTCCAAATACTAGTGTCTTGATTTTCCTGTCGACGCCCATCCTGCATATGTGGCCAAACAGGCCGAGCTTCCTCCTGATTACCTTCTGCATCAGGTTTCCTCAAAGGTTCACTCTTGTGTAAAGTTCTGCATTGCTCATTTTTTGCATCCATCCTACATGCAAGATCTTTCTATAGCATTTTCTCTAGAAAGTCATTATCCTCCTTTCTACTTCTTTCGTTATTACCCAAGCTTCACATCCATATAGCATGTTGCTAAAGATACACGTCTTAAAATTATTTATGGCTGCTGTTTGAGAATTTGATCACGTGTGAAGAGATTAATAACTCCTAGAACGCGTGCCAAGTATAACCTTATAAGTCATATTGAGCGAATATTATTCCATGTCTGATTAAAGCACTTGAGAAACAAAAGGCCATCTTGCTCAAGCCCGAAGACCTATACATGAAAGCAGTGTTGGGTAGGCTTAGGAAAAGATTCTCTCACTTCTCTGTAAAGGAACTTTAAGAAAACTGAAGACAGCAGCAGCCAAGCAAAAATATAGATACCCTGATGCAGTGTCTGTTACAATTTAGTACCGAGCGTTCTATACTCCTATAGTTGTCGACAGGAATTTGAGGTCACGTCCTGCGTTCCGCATGGTTGCTCAGTGGGCGATATGAGGTCTCGCCATCGACATGCTTCAACTAGTTTCTATGCGCAGGAGCAAAGCATACGCTCGCGGGGTCTGTGCGCAGAGGCAGAAGTAACGAATGAGACAGTCGAAGTGATGTAGAGATACTAGAAAAGGCCAGCAGAAAAGACTGGAAACTCAGACAGATAGAGACGGCGGCGGGACAAAGAAAAAGAAGCCTGTTCAATGTGTTCATCCTAAACGTAGTGACTGAATCGACGCAATGACCCATAGCGTGTGTCCAAACATTAACACTCCCTCTCGCTCCGTCTTCTGAAAGTGGACCCGTTTGCATATTATGCTATTATGCCCCACAGTCCAATCACTTTCCTACCACTCTATCTCTACCTGTCGTATGAAAGACTTACTATTCCAATCGGCTCATTATTCAATCCATGTATATCCGTTATTGCAAATTAAGCCGAACCTAGAACAGGAGACAAACAATTGAAAACATTGTAATGCATAACGTAACATTGATTTAATCAGCTGCAATTCAAGAATTGTCATTTTTTAATTAAGATAATTATACATAATTATATTACAGATACGATGCGCTTGACCAGAGTCTCCGGTCGAGAGACTCTGGTCTGCACGCTTCTACTATTCGACTGCAACTGACAATAGGCCCCTAGCAAACGATGCTTAAGTAACTTTACTCACGTACACATAAAGCCAAAGTAACCGATTTCTCATCGATTTGAGGGCATTTGAACATTTGGAAAATGCTGGGGTATGGAGAGATGTTGTTTAAAAGTTGTTTAAGTGGACCTACATTGCTATCATTCAGCGTTTTATTCAGAATTTACAATCTGTATTGTGGTTTTAATTGTTTTCTGTAGAAGTGATGCTACTTCGTCTCGTTCGAATGGGATTGTTGTTCTCCGAGAGAAAATTGAACCCGTTAGCAAACTATGCAATATTAAACTCTATGGGGGTCATTACAAAAGGCTGTAGGACAATGTAGGTGGTGAACAATCATTGTTTGATTCAGGTCCTGTTTCGTGATCGTGACTTGTTGAGTTGGAAAGGTGGAATGTTTTTAACGTTTCCAAGGTATACTAACATAAATTCTAATGACATTTGTTAGCTGACCTGTCACGTGGTACATGCACGTAGGGCCAACGTTCGCCGAAGGACAGACATTTCTATACATTCATATTCAGAATTCATTGGAAGCTATAACTTTGACAATAATTGCCTTATAGACTACTACCTATGCGGTCGGCGCTTAGTGGAAAGTTGCTTGTGCTGTTATAGTGAACGGGTGAACTATAGGCCTATTATTGCAGGGTCTCTTTACAATAGGGTTCTGGTGGTCAGTTCACTAACAGTGGCTCATATTGTGGCTCATAGTCTGGTGGCTCATAGTGTGGCTCATATTGCGCATGGCGCACAGCTTCGGAACCTTTGTGTGGCGCAAAGCTAACAGGGCCTTTAATAAAGAACTAGATATCGAATTCGACAAGTCATGGGTTAACACGCGTAACCACAGAGCCCAAGAAAAGCAACGTCTGAAAGGGTGATCTCTTTACCCGCGAGGCCGCGGTAGACGCAACGAGAAAGTCTGTATAGCCAAATGCATCGGCTTTAGAGCAGCGCAGAGGAAAGAGTTATTATTAGTCATCGAATTGTGCTTTTCGATTGGGCAAAGGGTGTCGTTGGCTCCTGGCTTCGGATCATGAGTGCCTCAGTTTTCTCAGTTGACAGGATACGAGAAAGTTAGGGGCTTTTTCGAGTGTAGGCTATCTTCAGCGTTGCAGTCTGGACTAAAAATATTATTATGCTAAGAATGCGTTTCTTTTGAGGAATTACTGCAGAAGCAAGAGATCAGGTTCTTGCGTTCAACTTGTCAGCAATGTTGCAGACGCTTTTTCAGACTAAGACGAGAATGCGGTCAAGCGATAGTTTCATTCTTTGCGACTGAAATTAGTACAGATTGAAGTCATTCATGACGCAAACGCATTTGAATTTAGCGGTGTATTAACCGGATCTTGAACGAGAAGCAGCAATGCATTTCTGCTGTTTCGCAAAGTGTTTCAATGTCCTTACCTTCGATCGATTATTGCGTGTCGTGTGTCTCCTTCTTCTGTCGTCTCTAACGCAAGTATCATCCGAAACAGACTGTCCGGCTGAACCATCCAACTGCACATGTCCTCCAACTGCCTACCCAACGGAAACGGAGATACAGTGCACGAATCTGGGAAATCTAAGCCAGGTTTTCCAGTTCCGGAACGATAATAGAACCATTCTGCGCGTCAATATAACCGGTTCGACGACAATCACTCGGATCCAGGCCAACGCCTTTGGAGAGCTGAAGATTCGAGAAATCCGACTCTCCAACTTATCCATTAGGACGATCGATGTTCTCGCCTTCAACGGGACCGGATTGTCCGACTTCCTGCAGATAGTCTACCTCGATCAGAATCAGCTGGTCTCGCTTCCTGGGTCTGTCTTCTCAGGGCTATACGACCTCACACAACTGCGACTGAACCTGAATAGACTGAAGACGATCGAACCAGGAACCTTTAACGGACTCACTGCTCTGAATACTCTCGATCTGTCCTCAAATAAAATTGGTTCTCTGGCCAGCGGAACATTCGCAAATCTTACGAGTCTACAGATCTTGACGCTTGGGGGCAATCGTATCAAGGTCATACAGACCGGACTGTTTGGATCGTTGAGGAGCTTGACAAATCTGGATCTCAGCTACAACGCGTTGTCGAACGTACCAGAGGACGCATTTCAAAACATGACTCTGCTCACGACGTTGGACGTTACCGGTAACAATCTCTCCTCACTTCCCGTAAACTGTCTACAGAACAACGTAAAATTGGAATCTTTTCTGGCAGTTGAAAATAAACTGGATAATATCGATCGTCTATTCTATCGAACAACGAAACTCCAGACCCTATTGCTATCGTCGAACAGTCTTCAGTCGCTGAGCAACTATCCTTTCGAAAATACCGCTCTGCTGACGGCTCTTGCACTGGACTACAATTCGCTTGAAAACCTGGAAGCCAACCAGTTCATCGGTCTCGATGGCCTGCAATACCTATACCTTCAGTACAACGCCGTATCGGTCGTTAGCTCACAAGCATTTGCTGCACTTTATAGTGTAATCGTACTTGACATGAGTGGCAACCGACTGCAGGCAATTCCGGAAACGCTTTTCGATTCTTTGAAGTCGCTTCTTAAGCTGAACATGGGTGATAATCAAATCTCCTCGATGGGTCAGAGACCGTTTGACTATCTGACGAAACTGCAGGAGCTGGACTTCAGTTATAATCAGCTTCCTAACATCTGGTATCCGATGTTCACGAAACTTTCTGTTCTGCAGAAACTCTTGTTGCAAGGAAATCGGATCGCGACGATCGATAACACGACCTTTTCGAATCAAACGAACCTCGTTTATTTGGACTTGAGCGAGAACTGGATCACCGAAATACCGGATTTTCTGTTTGAGAACACCGGAAAGCTGGAAGTTCTAAGGTTGGGCCACAATCCTTTGTCTGTATTGACGAGCAATTCGCTGTACGGATTAAACGCTCTTAAGGAGCTCTACCTTAACAACACATGTCTTAGTTCGGTAGATGAACGCTTCTTCTTCTCAATGCCAGCCCTGGAAGTTCTGCACATACAGGCCAACGGCATTTCAAGTCTGTCGACAAACACTTTCTTCGGTCTCGGGTCAGTTAAGCTGTTAAACATCTCTTACAATAACATCTCCGATGTAGACGTCAACGCATTCACGCCACTTGCACATCTCAACCATCTTATCATGGCGCACAACTCGCTGAATGATTCAATGGTGGCAAGAATGGTAGCATACCTTCCACAAAGTGTGTCCAGTTTGGACGTAACCTGGAACGATGTTACGAGCTTTCGAGGAGTTGACTCGACCCGTCTGAATGGATTGACGGAACTGTATGCTTCGGGAAACCCTCTACTCTGCGACTGCTCTCTGATTTCACTGTCCGCCCTCAAGGACTTCGGCAAGATGGAGTGCACTGGTCCCTCCACGTCTGTCAATCACACGAACTATACGACGGTTCCTTGCTATGCTCAGACGTCATGCAACCAGATGAACAACGTCACCGGTGACATCTGTCGAACTCCGCTTCCTCCACCGAAATACCAAGTGACGGAAACGCTCGATTACGATCCTGGCGTCTGCGACCCAAGCAGATACACGACGGTCGCGACAACAACGTCGATGATGATGACAACGACGGTCAACAACGACAACATGCCAACGACAACAGTGGAGTTGAATACGACCTGGAGTCTGCAGGACTTTAACGTCAGTCACGGAAATCCCACAACACAGAGCCTCATGACAACATACCTGTGGCGTTCCGATGCCTACCTCTACGCTGTTGTTATCACAATCGTTCTTTCAGTATTACTGGTTCTGTTCATCGTCTTTGTCTTCACGTTATACGTTGTGCTGGAGAAGCGCAAGAAAGCATCTGCCCTTCGTTCGTCACCTGCAGCAGCAGCAGCAGCAGCATCTTCAGCAGCAATGGCAGCCAGCCAGCAGATGGTTTCTTCTGCCTACACGGTCTTCGATGACGAGGACGATGTCTTGGACTGGCCGGTAACAGGGAACATCGACGGAGGACTGGAACAGTTCGTCGAGATGGCCGTAATTTGGGTGAATACAGGAATACCAGAAAACGATGACACTATTAAGAAAGTTGATCTACAGTAGAATATGATATGCATTGAAATTCAATGTAACACTTATACATATATTATATATACTATATCTATATGTAATATATATTGTATCAAATCTATTCAAAAGCAGTTGGCCCTGCATTGGCTCTTCGTGAGCACTGCAGACATTTCAAACAGTGGCACTTCTATCGAAGGTTATGACCTGTGAGGCTACAGTTAGATCCTATGATTTGACTTGGTGAATCATGGATTCGAACACGAGTCTCTCGGAGTCTTAGACGTAGTGGTTATTATCCGCTCTCGGTCTCCGGTGCCTGCTGTTAGTTCAGTGCAATAGCGTATACCTCGCATATTTATATAGTCTCTTTTTTGTATTGCAACCTTCAGAGCAATAATCAAAGCATTGCATTAGTTCTACGTCTGCATTCACAGATGACATGTTCTGAATGCATTTGACTGAGCTATTCGTTTGTCGAATGCCGCTATTGTGCAGACAGTCCATACCCATACCATTCCGACCTATTTTTCTTTCACTCCTAAATATAGAATGAGTGCAGAAATATGATCAGCATCACAGAGAGTACATTAAACGTTCACATGCTGTGACTTATGGGATCTGTCAGAATTGCTCAAATTGGAGATCAGTCCCCATGAGACAGACGACAGGTACTTGATTGAGTCTATGCACCGACACTGGTAGACTTGTTCTCGACAGTTGACATAGCAAACTCTTGACTATAGTGCTTCCTACAAAAGTTCGGAAAAGGCTGCATTTTAGTCTGTTTGCATAAGTATCAATCAATCGATCAATCAATCAATCAATCAGAATTTCTATAGCGCCACTTCAAGATCCATACTCAGAGGCGCTCAAGTAGTAGCCTAATGTAGCCTAATTCTTTCGCTTTTATGAATGAGTATAGAAACTAATGTTTCACCCATGTTCAGCTTATTTATTGTCGGTTGATAAATCCATTGATAACTCTCCGGTTCTCTGATTCTGTCAATTCTTCTGAGCATGACTTATTTCTGAAAAGTGCCGCTAAATGCAATACATCTATGTACAAACCGCTGATTATTATGTATTTGAATTTTGAACAGGATTTGAAATCATTTTCCTATTATCTTTATATTAATGTATAAATTGCAATTTTCTATTATATTAAATTGTCACTTGTCGACCATGTTGTCATCGATTTACTTTGTTTATTTATCCAGATCATTCGCCTTCGCTGTTAGTCTCTAGTAGAAGCTGCAATAGATATAAAATGTTGTCAGTGAGATATCGTATAACTTTTCATTTCCGGAATTTGTTTTGTATTCACAAGTGTAGCAAACCTCTTATTGCAAATGTGCTTCTGCTTCGTGCGGGCAAGTGATGTCAGAATTGGCCGATAGGTTTATTTGAAGGAAGTGTAATTGTTCTTACTCAGAACAACGCAATAATCTGGCTACCGATATCCTGTATAGACCCACATAATTGCTTCCTCTGGGCCTGAATGGTGGCAGGTCTTCCCAACTTTGTCATCTAGCTGTTGAATTGCTTCTCATTTCTGGTGTGCATCCTTCCTGTCAGTCTAGTGCAGAATATCATGTTATTCAATGGTGCCAGTCCGACAACCTTGGATATTGCTTTCGGCGACGGTATAGGGTTCACCCGACTTCTATGAGTCACTGTACAGCGTAAAGGTTAGGCGTACGTCTATATACCGTCAAATATAAGCGTTGGGCGTTGTGGGACCCCTTGGGGATCTGATCGTTCTACGGATGCTCTTCTAAGACCGAGCTGCAGTTGTGTGCTCATTCATAGATACCTCGTAAAGGTCAATTACATTGACAACAAGACTAAATTAATCCCATATGGGATATAGGCTTGTTTTTTGCTGGTAAAATATCGAGGCTTCTACAATTAAGTCTTTTGAATAAAATCCTGACATAAATGGGAATCCTATTAGTGCCAGGTTTGCTATAATTAGACAGGAGGTTGCTGTGGGCATCTGAGTGGATAAATTGCCCATTCATCGTAAATCTTGACTGTGTATGTGATTGTGGATGAAACATCCCGCACAAACAAATAGTAAGGCTTTAAAGAGAGCGTGAGTAATTATATGGAAATAAGCCAAGTATATTATGTTTAGGCCTATGGCGGCTATTATTATTCCGAGCTGACTGAGAGTAGACAGGGCAATAATTTTTTTTATGTCACACTCTGTTGTGGCTCTTAATCCAGCTATTAAAGTGGTAGATACAGCTGTTAATAGTAGTGCAGGTGTAAATCATCACTCTGTAGATAGGAAGTCATAAAATCGAATTAATAGGAACACCCCGGCAGTCACTAAGGTAGAGGAATGAACTAAGGCTGACACAGGAGTAGGTGCAGCTATGGCAGCTGGTAATCAACTAGAAAAGGGTATTTGGGCACTTTTTGTTATCGCTGCCACAGTAATTACAATAGCTTGAAGAGACACATCTCTTTCATGTCATATATGAATAATATTTCACTGTCCCTGTCTAAGAGTTCATGCAATTGCGAGAAGAAGTATTACATCTCCAATTCGATTGGTCAGAGCAGTAATTATTCCAGCAGCTAAGGATTTTGGATTTTGGTAATAAATTACTAAGATAAAGGACACGATACCTAGGCCGTCTCATCCTAGAAGAAGTATTATCAGGTGCGGGAGAAAAATTAATATATTTATAGAAAGTACGAATAAAAGAACTAACACTGTAAAGCGATTAATAAATTTATCTTCCTTTATATACACTGTTGAAAATTTTAGAACATTCGCGGAGATTATTAAGACTGTGCATGAGAATACAAGACCTAAAGGGTCAGCGATAACTGTAAATATAATAGGGGTAGATGAAATAGAAAAAATACTTCATTCTAGAAGTGTAGTTGAGTTATTATACACTGTATATAGGGTGGGAATTGCAAGTAGGGCAAGGGTTATTCATAACACTGTACTAGCAATTAGGCTGATTTGATATTTTTGTAACATGAAAAAGAGTTTTATAACATCTTCGAAACCACAATTCGGTGGTTTAATTAACCTATCTTTTTAGAGGTAAAAATAATAGATAAATTAATGTCAATAGTGCATTAGCTGAGATAGAGGGTTTAATAAAGTTAATGCTAATAATTTAATTTTGGTGGTTAATATGGGGATATCTTTACATTTATTTAATTTCCCGACAGCACTGAAAATCTTCTGTTAAAGGGCTTAAACTACATATAATGTAGCCAAATATGTAGTGTGTGTAAATACCAATGAATAAAAATTTTAGGGTGTCGAGAGCTTTGATAAAATCTTCCGACAAATATTAGGTTGTAATTTAATGCTAATAATTTAATTTTTTAAGGGCCAAATATGGCTATCTTTTTTTTTCACTTCTTGAGTTTTCCCGACAACACTGAAAATTTTC
>JAQFXW010000843.1:0-16747 GCA_034693945.1 Dendrobaena attemsi
GTTTAGATGTCATCTGGCTGCTTAAGTTAATTTGCCTATAAGCCAGCTGTTTGAATAGTGCTGCTGCTTCTTCTTCTTCTTGTTCATTCACCAGGGTTGATCTCTGACCTTTCAACGTTTTGACTTTCTGGCACTATTTGTTTGCATTCCATTTGTCAGTCTCTCCATCTTAAGCCAGATAGAGACCTATCTCCAAAGGGTACTTGGGTTGCTCTTAGATGAACAGCTGAAATTTTAGTTCTTAGGGAGGCAGGGATGGATGGATGAATGGCTGGATGGAGGAAGGATGGTGCCAGACTGATTGTCTGTGGTCTACTCAGCTAGTCTTGTGTTTTGTATACTTTATAATATTTTGTCTTGTTCCCTCTCCCATAAAGCTCTAACCTCTAATCTGTCCAATCCTTGAGTTCAGTCTTTATGTTTGTTCAACCAGGTTTGATCCTGTCCTGATAGACAGATCTCTGTGAAGCTGTATTATGTCAAGATGTAAGGTACTGATGCATACTGCAATACTTCAAACAATTATCATCGAGATTGCTATCTTTACAAGTTTCTTAAAATTCATTTCTGTTGTATTGTAATTGCTCGATATCTAGTTTGTATGATAATTATATATTCTCTTTGATATGGCATTTGATGGCATGATGTCGTGTACTATTATTACTATTATTACTTCAATTTATTTTTATAGGATCTATCTAAGTATTTTTCTAACTTTCTGCAGATACTTTTCAAATTGATTAAGAAACCCAGATTGTTGGCTGCTGCAAGATCTGATGTGAAATATACTATTAAAAACAAGTAGGCCTATAGCCTTATAGTCTTCATCACTCTATCAAAGGCTGCAGTATGCATAGACTATGAACTAGTGTAAGTGAATGATCAATGAATAATAGGCCTAATTCAATTGATAGCTGTTTCTTGTGCTTGCACATTGCACAATGTCTAAAACAAAATGCCTTAAAAATATATTAATTTTGAATTCTGTTCTATCAGACTAGGCTATATCAGTGCAATAATGCAAAATAGCAAATGTTAACAAAAGTTGCAAAAATGTTTGCGGGCTCAGTGGTAGATAGTTTTTATAGCAGAGTCGTAAAAACCTCAGAAACATAGAAATCTCAATATATGAAGCACTGCATTGTAGCCAGGCCTGAAAGTGTTTTCTAATTACTCTTAGGCCTAGGTCTGAACGGTGGGACATTTTGAGATTGTATGTGTCTTTAATTGCTATCAAACCTGGCACTGTTTAAGAGTTGTGAGCACTCCTCGCTAACATTGCTTCACTTGCCTAATAATAGTGGGTCAGTTGGTGGCTTTGAGTAAGGTTGTAAAATTTTGGTAAAACTAAGCGGAAAATGTTAGACCACTGGTGCTTCTCAACTTTCTGATTCAGTGGAGTAGTAATTGTTTTACAATTTACAAGCCTCATCACAGAAGGATGTTTTACAACACCAGCATCAACATCACAGGCTTTTTATGATGTGTTATATTAAAATGTAGATTTCATAATGTTGTAATTGTTTATTACAGCTGTATTTTTTATTATTATTTTTAAGCTGTTTACATAATGCTTACTATGTGTAGTGTTTTACATCGAATGAACCTAGTTAATAATTGATGCCAGGAGTGCAATAAAAAATGATTATCATTCTCTGTGTTGCAGCCCAGGATTGCTGATCCCCAGATTTGAGTAGCATTGCCTTGGGCCATTCAGGAGTGGGATAAATTATTTAGTGAAAGGTTACCCATTTAGGATAATCAAATGTCTGCAGTCAGGAACTGATGATGATGATGATGATGATGATGATGATGATGATGAAGATGATACTAGTGAACACAGACCTGGTCCAATCATCATCTCTGGAGGCATACATTTTCCAGCCATTGCAAGTCCATCTGTTCAGAACAACCTTTCCTGTTGCAGGATATCAAATCAACTGCGATCCTCCTATGTTGTAATGTACTCAGGCAATCGGTGTATAGTTGATATAGGTGTTGCATACATGTACTTATGCTAGAAGTCATTCTCCAATGATTTGCAAGATTAATGAGCATTATAAAATTGTTGGCATGAAACAACTCATATCAATTAAAACAATATATGCAAAAATTGATCTGTGTGATATCAGTAGGTATGCTATCATGGCTTGTGCTATGTCAGAAAGGATCTTGCAATAATTATTGTTTGTTATTCAGATCATAGCTTCTGCAGTGTCGAAATGGATCTTGAAATGTTGTTTTTTATTCAGATGTTAGAACTTAGTATTGATCGTGATTGAATTCTTCTTTTCCACACCATCTTGTCTCAAGAGTCCGATGATGTCCCATCTGTTTCTATCTAATTCGTTGAATACAAGGGTGAGTGTTCCAGTGTATGACGGAGTCCTGACAATCCATGTTTCTATTATTTCCTACATTATTGAGCTTAATTCTGTTTGTGCAATTTTCGTCTCCTGTTCTGCTAGCTGAAATGTTGGTCGTAGCGGATCGTTGTTGTTCCGTGTTTCCATTGTGGTCAGTGGTAGTGGTGGTGGGGGTCATGTTTGCTGGTGTTCTGGTAGCTAACTTTTCACATCTGGTCCCTGGTTTCGGGTTAGTTGTCATTCCATATCCTTGGTCATGTATTCATCTAGAGCTTGGCCAATGCTCCCGGATATTCTGGATGGACGGATCATCAGATCATTGGTGTTGAGTTTGATATCAGACCTTTGAAGCATCGCACTTGCCAGTCACATTGCATGTATGAAACAATTGAAAACAAACAAACCTGGACAGCAACTCCAACCCCTCTACACTTCTCAAGCTGACATAAAAGAAAGTGATGAAAGCAATAAAGAATCAAATAAACAAGTCAAACAAGGATGGGAGTAAGCATCATCAGCATCAGCATCATCATCAATGGAGGCACATGGGTGTGTAGGACTGGATGATTAGATTGTGGGGCGGATTGGATGCCTGATCGGATGGATGAATTCATGAGTGGATGAATTCATGAGTGGACGAATAGCTGAATGGGCAAATGTGTAATCTCTTGCAGATGAATGAAGGTCATTCAATTTATTTGCTACATGTCCAGAGTTACAGATTATAACCATAAAACCATAGCCACACTTTTTATTGACTCGAATGTAAAATTTTACAGTAACAGTGCCATTATGCCAAGTATACCAATGCTTGCTTAATCAGACTTGTGTCATGTATCCAAGCCTTAGCTCGGCTGTTGGCATGCTCTTTAAGCTTAAGTGTGTTAACTTCTAGAAATGCGCTTTCTATTACTGCACTCACAGCCCTTCAAGTAAGTGTGAGCCTGCTGATGCTATGACAGGCCTAGCTTTGACCACAGACAGATTCCTACAACCATCACTACTCTTGCTTAACCCTTGTGCAGGCCTACTGCCTGGCTGAAGGTGCTCTTACTTAGAACTTTAAGTGAGTACGCACTTAATTTTTTTATTTAATTATTTGACTTGTCTATAACTAAACTCCCCAAGGCATTGAAATTGAAGTCTGTATGACTGTATGAGTATGAATGGTTAACACCTTAACAACGAGCTGCATTGGGTTCCAGTCGCTTTCAGTATGCTCACGCGCTTGATTGCTCTTGCTTTTAAAGCTTTAACTATTTAGTCTGAGCCACCTTTGAACTACAAATACCCACTGGAAATGGCAAGGCCTATAGTGTAAGACAAAAAATAAATTAAGTTGAATTCTTATATGATTTTTTAATATCTAAATTGAATATTTCTTGTACTTTTCAAGTGATATCATAATTTGCTTCATGGGAACCTGTTTTGTCTTTAAATCGACATATGACAAAATAGACCAAGACATAGTTTTTCTTTTAAACATATTTTAAGTGTTTTGTTCAGTATAAAATCACAATGTTACTTATTTGAAGAATTTCACAATTTGGAAATTTAGAATTTAGCGTTTGCTTAGCAGTGATCTGCAGATAAGAAGAATGTTTTCATGTGTTATTATTCATTTTTTGCATAATTTGTTGAGTTGTTTGTCCTAAATTAGTAGATGCATTCTGTTTTTGAATGGCAGTGTGTGAGAATTTGTTGTAACCCCACTTCAGTGCGAGACTGAGATGTTTGGTTGGAGGCAAGTTTCCGGGGTACGTGTAAATAATGTTTCTGAAGTTGATTTATGGTTAGCAATCATTTTCAACTTAGACATATTTAGCCATGTGGTGTGTGCGTTGGTTTTGAAACTTGCATAAAAGCACTCTATTAAATGTCTGGATACACATGTACGGCATTGTACGCACCATATACATATGTAGAATGTACTTATATGTACATGGAGCACTTTGCTACTTTGGCAGGTCATTTGGTATTGCTTGTTTGACGATTGTTATCTGGTGTGACATCTCTCTGTGTTTGAGCGACATGCTCATACGTTGCAATTTGTCCCAGACTCTGCGCATGTTTAATTTGGAAGTGTCTTGTTTATTAGACTGAATTTAGATTGCATTAGCATGGACTGAGATGGAATGGGATTAGTATTGTGCAAAGCCTCAGTCGCTGGATTTCTCTAGCAATGGGGCTATTACTTGAATTTTATCGCATGTGGTGGTGCATTTTTAAGTTCTTTTATACAGATAGTGTTATTTTCATTATCGAAAACTAAAACTAAAACCTTCGTTAACAAAAACTGAAGGTTTTCGCTAACTAAAACTAAAACGGAAACTGGTGAATAAAACTAAAACTACTAATAAAACCTAGCAGAGCCAGAGAAAAACGAAAACTACAACTAAAACTGTCAAAACTAATAATAACGAAAACCCAAAACTAAAACTAAAAACGAAAACCTATATTCACAAGTCCCATAAACATATTCATTGGCTGTAAAACTAATAAAAACTAAAACTCAAGTCAAAACTAAAACAACACTACATTTGGATGATCCATTAATAAGAGACCTATTGAAAGAACCAGTCTTCTAAGTCAATCTAAACTACCATTTTCATTACTAATACGTTTAGGCCATTGTTTGAGAAAACAGCTGAAGCCAATAGACTAGGCCGATATAGTGTTCTGCTTCAGGTTCGTCCATCTTTGTGTTCTTTGTATCAATTTGGATCGCCATGCACCCTTAGAGCGTCGTTTACGTCTGTTGTTTCATGGACCCCAACTTGACTCCCGATGCTGGGGACACTCGGAGATTTAAATCTCGGGCTAGCACGGTCCTTGCACGGGGACCAAAACTGGTGTGGCATCCATTTATACGGATGAGCGGTGGTGAAGCATCTCACCCGATCAATTCATTGAAAAAGAACAGGGTCGAGGCCATACAGTCACTATCAAAATCACTTACATTTACATTTTAGATCTGATATAATTTCTTATTTCCTGCAATCTTCTTTGTCAAATTCATTTCTGCAGTATTGAGATTATTTTCTCATCAATAATTGTGAAGTGAGTCCTTTTCGTCTTTGTGTGTCTTTTCCATACAGTCACGTGAGGTTATTAGTCTTCATAAATTACAAATATTGTTCTACTTACTCAATCACTTCTCCTTGAATATTGAAGTTAGTGGTCTTTATGTCTTTTCAATAAACACTATATTATTGGTTTCTCTTAAATTTAAATTTGTTGGTTTCTCTTAAATTTAAATTTGTTTAAATTTGATGAAACTAGTAAAGTCTAAACAATCCTAAATACTAAATAAATCTTTGAAAATGATAGACAAAATTGATTCGATTGTTGTTTTCCATCTAATGAAAATCGATTATCGCTTTCAGATCCGATAACCCGTTTTCTGATTATCGTTTAACGTCCCTAATACTTACTGTTCCAACCACAAGCCTTTTCTTCGCAGGTAACAACTAAATAATTGCAATTATTAAACAGTAATTATGAATTAATTAAACACTTTGTGTTATCTCATGCTTAAAACATCAGGTTGCTTCTGCAAAGTTTCTGGCATTGATTTACCTCTCCTGGCTGCAGCCATTTGAACAGTCCTACATTTGATCTACCATAATGAACCTGTATAAATACTGTATTACTCTATCCAGAATCAGATCCAGAATCGTCAAATTACGGTCCTTCCGGAAACGGCAAAAAGCAAAATCGATTATGCCCTTGTAAGGCTTAGACATGCCTGGTTCTCTTCACTGCAAGCATGGTATTGCGAAGAACTGTGTCAACGCATGAACAAAGACGGAGAAGGGTTCAAGTAACTACGAGACAAGTTTTCTGGCATAAGCCAAAATACCAGAAGGCGTATATGTATATCGGTCTTGAGATTAGGGAACTGATGAGTGACACTCATTTTTAACAAACTTCTGTATTAAATTGAATTGGTTCAGCTCATCACATGTGCATGGGAATGCCATTAACAATTCCTCTGATTTGCTGTCATTTCTTGATGACAATTAACATGCCAAAGAGTGGCTTGCAGGCAATGCCTTTGTAGCTACTTAAAAAGCGCTATTGTAGCTGCCCAGATACATACAATTTTGGCCCCATCAAAGATCCCTAAGTCTAGCATACTGTGCCCTCAATGCTTTCATGGAATCTATTAAGCAGAGATTCCGTTTAAAAATCGGCCTCGTCAGTTCACTAAGTACTACATTTTAACCAGATGATCTATTTTTGGTTCCACTCTCAGTGATGCTCATCACTCGTATACAACTTGATATTGCACTCGATCAATGGAACGTGATTCCTGATGTGTCCTTCAACTGATCAGCGTTGGGCTCTAATAAAAACGTTCCTATGAGCCGAGGCTGTGGAATTCGTTACCCAATTCAATTCATTCTGTTAGTTCTTTGCTGTCATTCAGGTGCAAACTTAAGACCATCGTCCTTTTCAACTTGCATGACGATTGTAGTCTCTGGCTTCCGTCATCTATTTAGACATTGCTCTCTATGGTTTATGAGTTTTGATTGTGCTTAAAGCAACCATCGGAGGAAAGCTCTCTGTTATATTGACAATGTGTTGACATTATGATAAAATTACACTTTTAAAGATTAGATAGATTCAACTTTCGATTTCTGACATCTCTAGCAGAAGCCGGATCAGTTTTCCTTCCCATTGCAAGTTCTTGTTTGATTGTATTTAAAGTATCGGTTATGCTTGCTGTTTCTATTCCTTTTGCATGAATGTCCATTGTCCAATTGTATATTCATTTTCTATGTTCCCGTTTGCCAGGTTTCTTTCTCTTTCAGCTTCTTACTGAGTATCTGTTACTTTACAATATTATAGACTTGTGATTGTTGTTGTGTAGCTGTCTGTGAGTGATCTGTTAACTACAGAGTCATATATTTAAGTCATATATTTAACTGTCTGGCAACCAGTTAGGCACCAATCACATCCTACTTTGGCTCAGTTTACCATCACTTCCTAAGCCTGTGTAGGGCTGTGTCAATGTTTAGGAGGGTAGCGGGAATTGATCTGGCACTGATCTTGCATGTTCTGCTATGTGTGCTGGAATGTTACCATTCATCTGAAAGATGTATGTACATACACTGTGTCCGATAAAAAGTGACCCCCTAGAAAAAGTATCATAACTCGGCCAAAAGGTTTACAATTTGCCTGAAATTTTACAAACATAATCAGTAGCCATATTAGCACGATATCCTGTAGCCTTTTCGAAATGTTGGTGAGTTTGTCAAAGCTATGAATGTTTGAAAATAAGTACTGAAAATGGAAAGTTTCCAACATGGCATTGATGTCGTAGGCCTATAGGCTTATAGGGCTGTCTTCAAATCCCCATCTCCCTCGCAATCTGACAATGAAGATCAAATTGTTGTTGTGTAGCTGTCTGTGAGCCATCTGTCTGTGCACCCCAGGGTTGACACACTGGCTGATACCATTAATGACATCGAGAAGTGTGAACGGGTTTTAAGGAGTGGTTCAGCAGAAACATGCTTCATTTGTGTTCCAGTCCCAGCGGCGGGCACGCATAAAGCATCAATCTTTTTCTTCAGCTAGTTCAAAGACAAAAGACACCAGTTTCTGTTAGAAAATTCATTTGGAAACCTTTTCGCACCATAACCCGTAATTTTCTATTCACAATAATTAACAGTTTATCTTCTTCTGTAAACACCGCGTTTCTTTGCCAAAACCAATGACGTTCCCATCGATGTCTTCGATGACGACATCGACAACATCTGTGTTGGAAACTCACAATTTCACCCAATATTTTTAAATATTCAATATATTTGCCTGTGCTGCGTCAATTTAAGTCATATTTGGCAGACTTATTGAATGATGATGTAGGATACTGAATATATAGTTTTATGGCTATTGGTTTAGTTTTCAAGAAGTTATTGACAAATGTTTAGGGGGATACTTTTCATCCGGACACAGTGTATATCTGTTACTATTAGAACTCTGGTAAGGCCCCTGATCTGTTCCTATTTTCAACTTTTGTTTCTAATCGAATGGCTTCCATTACATGTCATGGCAATGCATGAAATGTTGATCGATGGTCATCTCAGATGTAACTGTCGTCATTGACTGTAATCCTTTAAAGCCTCAACTTAAGCGAAATAGGATGCTGGTTGAGTACAGCTAAATCTCATGAGCCAAACAAGACTTGCACTGAATGACCTGACCAACCGGCAACCAGGGTTCAGGGTAGGAACACAAAATACCGAATTCAGATTATACCTCTAGCGGTTGAAATTTATGTCAACTGCATAGAATTAACTACTATTTTATCAAATGTTTCCAATTTTTAGTTGCGAATGTTTTTCCGTTGAAGTTTCATTTTTAAATTTTGTGTTAGCCATCTTTGTGCAATATGCCTAAATCAAGACATTTCTAAGCTTTTATTAATTCTGACGTTTTGCATCTGTTTTCACTGAATTTTTTTTACTTTTTTCATCTGTTTTCACTGAGCTCCATTTTTTAGAACTGAAGAAATTAAGTTGAATGAGCCAGCTTATATTCAAAAGTACTCTACCAAAAGCAAACTCAAGGTCAGATTTAATTTTAGGAAAAAGTCAAGCAGTCAAATCATTAGACACTAGACAAGTGTCTTCAATCAGTTAATGGTTGTGTTGTGTGGATCTCGTCACATATCTTTGGATCAGAATGCTAGATACTGTGAAAGCAAGATGAGAAGAGAATTCTAACTGTAGATATGGGTTGGCTATGGAGGATTGCAGGGATATCACGTTTGTGCAAAATAAGAAATGATGACATACGACAATCGTTAGGTGTTAAAATAACTCTGCTAGACAAAGTCGTTCAACAAAGACTGCAATGGTTCTGACATGTTGAAAGAATGTCAGTTGATAGAATCCCACAAAATGCACAACATGCAAGATTCGAAGGGAAAAGAAACAGGACAGACCAAGACTACGCTGGATAGACAATGTAGGAGATGACATAACATCACTTGGACTAACACTGAGATGAGCAATTGCCTTGATGCATCACCGAGAACAATAGAGATCATTTAATATTCGTACCCATCGCTGCCAAATGGCTTACATCAGAACTGATGAGGATGAAATTCTTTCACAGTGTTGGCATTATGGGATGACTTCTACCTGAACCATTTCTCTTTTGAAGAGAGCCTTTAGGAAAAAAAATGTACTCATTAGCAGCTTTGAATCTAATGTCTTTAAGATTAGCATACTATTAAGTTTCAAAGCAACGTTTTCAACTTTCTGTTCCTGCTGCTTTATGTTGAAGTGTAAGAATAAGAAAACAGTCAGAATGTGGTGCTGGGCTGGAACCATATCTTGTCTGAGGTGTCAATGCAGCTGAATGGTAATAAGCATCTTCAGCCATCTATCTTGCTTTGTTATTCATATAATATTATACAGATAGGTGGAAGGAATGTCCAGCTGGGTTGATGCAGATGCATCAGTAACTGTTGTGCTTTCTATAGCGATGTGTATACAGTGCCAGACTGTGACAAGAATGCATAGCATGTAAGCCTTGTAAGGTCCTGCAGAATGCAGAAGGTGGTGGATGGCTTCAGTTATTGAGTTGAAAGTTCTTGGCCACCTATTCATATCCCTTGGTAGATTTCAGCAATGAATAAATGGAGTGATAGATTGGCTGGCTGTATTAAAAAGAAAAGCGCAAACGATCGGAAAATTTGCCATGACATTTAACTTTGGGATTTTGCAATGAAAGCCTTATGTTCCGCTGGTGAGGCCATCAGTCTGGGTACATGGTCTGACGAGCGGGAGCCGTGTACTGCTTGTATGGCCTCCTACATCTGCTGCCTCTGCTGTAGATAATTCTGCTGAATGGGCGGGAGTGAGATGTGGTGAATGCGACAGTGCTGCAGCCGTGCAGGATGAAATGAGTTCTGCTGTGGAACAATGATGAAGGGACGAAGACTTGGCAGAGCAACGATACTGGGTCCCACTGAGATCATAGATCACGGTGATGTATTCTCTTTTGAGAATAGCAGTGGAACGACCTATGCCCCATGGGAACGCGCAGACAGCAAGATCTTCTGGGATGAAGAACTTATGAGATATCGCAGGCTTACCGTTTATGTACAGAATTCCCAATAATGTCCCTCACATTTAAACTGCTGCTGGCCTCGGAAACACTGGCGTGCAGTGAGGATTTCGCGGTTCTTCAGTTCACATAATGACAATTGCTCTTGTTAAAGCACCCAAACTCTAAACCTCCATTGCCTACCCAGCTGCCTTGCACCGAAACTGTGCAGTTGGTGACTAATACGTGGAAAAATGAACTCTACTTCTACAATGAACTAAAACAGAGCCAACAAGTCAGTCCGCTTACTAGATTTCTATGAACTTAATGGCCGGAGGGCGATTGCACCTTTCTCACTGTTACAGGCAGTCGTAGACACAATACATCTTAAGACTTCACTCCTGGTGTGCTTGTGTGCTAATGATCTGAGAGGGACAGGCTTCACCTAATGTAACCATAACGATTGGATTTATCATTTTAGGTATTTTTTATTAAATTCTAGCTGTAACTAGTCAGCACAACTATCAGCGCATTTACAATGATACATCACTTGCAAATCAGTATCATATGCACACAAATCAATATCCTTTCGCAGATTGTGTTGACATAATGAATGCTTTACAAAACTTGTGTTCCTAGAAACAACTATGTTGAATTATGGCTGTAGGCCTATAATAAAAGTTAGTCATGCTTCTTTAACTTTTATCAGTTTGGATTGGAGAACATCTCTTCGTTTTGTGGTCATTAGAGTTAAGAACCAGCTAGAAGTATAGGGCGTACCTTGGTGGGATCCAGTACAGTCAGTATAAATTATGTCTTTATTCAACTGGCCCAGTTAGCTACATCGGTAAGCATGCGGGCCGCAGAAGTCTGTTGTTACGGACACTGCAGTTATAGCCTCGGTGCTGGCTGACATTCAGAGATTTAAATCTCGGGCTAGCAGGAATGGGACGAAGGGGCGCAGTGGATATTTGGTGCCTTGTGACCTAAGGGTCACAGGTTCGAACCCCACTTGAGCCGCTAACTAGCGACCTTGGACAAGTTGCTTACCCATATTTGTCTGTGAGGAAGGCAACAGGAAACCACATCACTCATCTCATTCTCCAGGTGACGCAATCCATAGAACCTGCCTCCGGGCAGAGAACTTATCATCATCATTCAACAGGCATGATATAAAGTTTATATTGTTGTTTTGGTAAGGTTGGAGTCTATAATAGAGTTGTTTTGGGTCCTTTATGCAGAAAACATAGTGAGGGTTTCATATGATTGCTGAGAACAGTTGTTACATATGATTGCTGAGAACAGTTGTTACATATGATTGCTGAGAACAGTTGTTATAGTACCCTAAGTGACATGTATGTACAACTTTCAGAATTATCATTACATAGTTAATGCATAAGTTAAAATAAAGCACTTGTAATTTATTTAAAAAATTTCAATTTTGAGACAGATAGCCTATTTCAAAAGGCCTAAATATAAATAAAAGCCGTGAATTGCCATTTGCTTTTGTTACAATTACAATTGCTGTATAATTGCTTTTTGGATTGCCATTTTGAAACTAGCACTGGTTAATTCACTGTAACAGTGAACCTGTTTCGAATTGAGTGTAACTATGTGATTGTTCAATAAACAATAACACAACAAATGATTTCACTTTGTCCTCCATGGTCGGGCCACTAATGGACCTAACAATCTGGGCTATAACGTAGAGCAGATGTTGAGGAAGAGAGAACTGGTCAACTCGTCCCATATGTGGAGGCTAAGAGAAATGAAGTTGCTGACCCATTACATCCATGGTTGTCTCTCAATCTGGATTATAGAACTGCTTTCTTCTTGTTAAACTAGTGTCTGTGTATAGTTCAAACAGCATGTGAACTTGAAGTGAAAACCATGTTCTCTTTTTCAATGCAGGTTCCAACATCACATCATCACTTGGTGAATTCCAGTTTGACATTGAACCAAGAGACTATATAGCAGCTAAAGACAGTGGTGCTGCTTTCGACTGTACAGTGCGTTCGACTTCCGATGTGGATTTTGATTGGCTAAAAGATGGTGCATCAGTCACCTACGATAGTCGAAGGTACAGCTCTTCCCTAATTCGTAACTGTCTCTTGCTTGCTTTACATCAATTTTATTTTCTTAGAAATATTGTCTAATGTTTTGTAGCCATTCAATTAAAGATGCATCTTTCACAGTTTCACCTAAAATGTTTATTTTAATATAAAACAATGACTAAGTTGCAAGCTGCATTTAGACTCAGATATCAATAAACTCCTTGCTCAGATGAATATTGTAAAAGCATTTTTATTAAGTTTGTGCCGGCATTTTTATCCGACCATGTTCGTTGCGTTTATTTGGAGAAATTATCTTTATCTAAATGAATGCAAACAAATATAATTTTTTAATGTGAAAAGTAAAATAATATTCCTATGGTGGTTCTGCTTAGGTTATTATTACCAGGTTGTAGGATTTATGTGTTATATTAGTAAATGCCGTCTGACATGTGATCTCTGGTTGTGTCCAGAAAAAGGCTTCAGAATGGATCTTTGCACATTGAAAGTGTTGAACACTTGCGGCATCATACACCCGATGAGGGCGAATACCAGTGTGTGGCCAGATCACTGCTTCAGGGAACCATTGTTAGTCGACGAGCTAAGCTGCAAGTCGCCTGTGAGTTTTAAACTTTACAATAAAATTGACACTATGAGCTTTAAATGACAGACAATTGTTCCTAAATTTTAACACTGTTCTCCATAGCCAATTCATTTCTGCTGTAAAGATTCTCTTCTCATCTTGCTTTCACATTGTCCAACATTCTGATCCGCATAGGAAGGAATAGGCTATCAGTTGTATCATTGTTTCGTATATTGTTATCTTGGGTTAATGCTCTGCATCTGCATCTTTACCTTGGTTTCCTTTGTTAATTCTCTGCATCTCCAACTCCTTTTCAATATTCCAAATGCTTGTGAAGCACAACCGACGTCTGTTTCGGTGCTGTCTTCTGAGTTTATTAGACCTGCGTGAATAGGGAGATGGCATCTACAAGATGATGAGAAGAAAGACTAACACCAAAGGAAATGACCATCATTGACCATGCAGCTGTTTTGAAAGATTGGAATGCAACAGTTGCAGTTCTAAGGAAGTCTAGAGAAATATGCAGGAAGATACAGATTATGGAAAAGAAATGAAAGAGGAGAGAAGTTTGTAGAATTTTGCAATGTCCATAAATTTATGAATTTTTTGCAACCTTATTGTATGTACAGATTTTGTTGTTTTGAATGAATATTATGTAATTTCATAACATTGTTAGCTGAGTTCTACTTCTTTGCTTGCTTTCATTCAGAGCTTCTGTGTGTAAATGTATTTTGTTCTAAATGAGAACTGGGTTGCAATATCTGTCACGGAAGCAGTCTCCAGATATTTTATTTATATGTGACGGCATATATGTTCATTTTCTATAGTATTAATACAATTTTAGGCTACATGTGTCAATGGGACTCCTCTTTTTGTGCTCATATGCACATGTTACGACAGGACTATTTGATTCCAACAATCACTGTGTATGATATAAACTTCAGGATATCAGCTCTGCATGTGGAGTAAGACCTGAAGAGAATTTATTGATGTGTGTAATTTTTGTAGCTCTGTTATGTGGGAGATGTGTGCTTTGTAGGATTGTTAGTCGAGTGTTTTGAATACGATTTCCATTCAGTCTGGGAGCTGTGTGTGTGGCATTTATTTGATCGTTGTTGGTTGCAAACAGAAGATGTATGCCAACGAGGCAGCGGCGCCCATCATGATCTGCCCTCGGATCATTCATAATCTGGTCGGGTGGTGCCACCTGTAATCCGAGGGACAATAAAATGGTTTTATAGGACAGAAGGGATTGCCAACGTTCATGCAGAATTATTCGTACAATTTCCTCAATGTACAGTTTGCATCTGTAATGGCAGTCGCTGCATTAAACGGGAGTGACACTCTATGTTGATAACATTATAGACCTTTTGTATGCATAGGAGAAGAGTCAGTGTAGAGGTGCGATGCAACTTTCTTCTGCGCTTCTTCAGATGAATGATAAGTGACAAATAAAGGATAATGAGCTTGCAAAAAGAAATCTAAAAATTCGTTCGATTAATTTCATCCAAAGCATGCCATGACCAATTAGTGTAATTGCTTCTCTATTTCATAGCACAGTTCTACTGTGTAGCTCACTGTTAGTTTTGTGATGCAGTGTCAACTGGTTAGAAATATTCCTCCCTTTATTGCAGAGGTGTAACTTCAAGTGTTTTCACCCATTCACTATGAAATAGGACCCTTTTAAATAGTGGCACATGGTGCACTTCTAGTCTTGCAATCTCTAAGTGTATCTTCAGTGCACCTGAATTCTTAAAGCGATGTCTGCTGACAACAGATACCAGTGGGCCTAGAATGCTCCCATGTAAATTTTCTCACGACTTTAGTGGGGCTCTCATACTTTCTGTATATAAACTCCAACGATTATGATTAATCTACTAGATAATTAATATCTCTATCAGTACAACAACTACAACATAGCACTCTGCCTTTGTAGGAGTGTTAAATTTATCCAGTTGTAAGCCTAATTGGCCGAGTTATATTTGGGGCCTTTTGAAATGCTACAGATTGCTTATATTACCATTGCAATATGAATATTGAATAAGGATGATTGCCAATGAATGGCCAGTTCTGTCTGCTTGCAAAACTGATGTTAAGGTCTGTAGAGATTCAACAGGTTGAAGGGTCTATACTCTATGGCCTACGCCATCATCGTCACATCACTTGGAATTGATAAGCCTCCCCCCGAAAAAAATTAAAGGTCAAATAAAATCAGATTTGTGCTTCCTGCTGTGGCAGGCAGAATGGTACTGTTCATATGAATAATTGAAGTCAGAAATATTAGACCCAGGTTAAGGGAAAGAGCATTCTCTGGGCTCTATATACCTAGTACCAAAAGGCAGCCAGGTTATGAAACATTATTGACTTTGGCATTAGCCTCATTGTTTTACATCATTTCTCTGTCCTTCCTCCTTATCTTCTGATTAACATTGTGCAGACAGTATACTTATTACAACCAGAGCTTGGAAACTCTGTCCATGCAACTAATCGTCAAACATACTAACCATGAAATTACTGTGTACTCCATTGCTTAACTTAAGTAAAATTGGTTTTCCGATAAGACGAGGAACGCTTGGAACGACCTCTTATAAGTGAACATGATTATGAAGACGATGCTCTGAGTCTGCTCTGCTATGAGAAACCATACGGATGACTGAATGATCCCAGAACAGAAGGAGAAAGAAAGATGATACAAATGAAGACATTTGTCTTTCCGTCTAAGAAGACCTGACATCAGTTAATTACCAGTATTCCTTTTCTAGCTAGCCAGTCGTAAAGTAGGCCCTACTCTGTTCTGCCAATAGATAAACTAAATCAACAAGAACGACAGAAATGCAAGGAATAAAGTCTCTTATTATTTTCTGAATCCAATGTATTAATGAGACATTCACTATTTAGAAGTCTCAAGATACAATTACGATTTGGATGCCACATTTGCATTGACAGAGTAGATGACACTTAATAATTTAGATGCAATCATAATAATACCTTTATACCTCAATGATTAAAAGGTCTCGTAGTACAAAGGCTGTATATTCATAGATGTGTTGCAGTGTAGTGCAAAAGATCTGATGCAATTGATGCAAAAACTTTGGAAAGATAATGTCAGAAGTCTAAACCATTGCAGTTGGTTCTATAAAATTTAGTACATTGTTTTCAGAATGCAGGTATAACAGCTCTTCAACCTATTGATAAATGATGCAATCATGCCCCTTGACTAGTTAAATGTACTTCCTCTGACTGGTTTAATTCTAAATGTTTGATTTTATGTATTTTGCAACAATTGCTCTTCAGGATTTTTTTTATTGAGACATTATTGACATCCAGACATTGTTCTTTTGTTTCGACTGTGGGGCTATATAGTATAATATATATATAGCCCAGTGGGGCGTGGTAGTGTAGTGGTGAAGGTCGCCGCCTTGCAACCGAAGGGTAGCAGGTTCGAATTCCACCCGTCGCGTAAGGACCTTGAACAAGTTCCTCACTCACAATTGATCATTGCGCTTCGGCGTATAAACTCCGATACACCTCCGGGATGTAATCGGGACCGCCTCTGAGTAGTAGGAGACTTGAAGGGGCGGTATAGAAATGTGTTAATAAATAAATATGTATATACTAGGCATATCCCGTCAAAAATGACGGTAATCCAGGCTTAACCCGTAAAGAATTACGGGCTATTCTAATCA
>JAQFXW010000844.1:0-2500 GCA_034693945.1 Dendrobaena attemsi
CATCGCATCACCGCATCATCGAAAGTTGCGGTATTATTATGATTAATATGGGTACATAGTCAAGTCAAGTAGTCCAGTCAAGTAATCTTTATTGTAATCATCAACACAGCACATACAAAAGATTACACAAAGCAACTTAAAAGCAATTGCAGTATATATATATATATATATATAGTGCATATTTATTTACATAGCCTTCATCTAAATAGCTGAAGATTAGGCGGATGGCTAGGGGGATGTCATACCATTGTCGGGCTCCAGCACTACATATCGAATAGTTGTTGTACATGTATGTATGTAATAAAGAAATGATTTGTTCAAGTCAGCACTGTACCTAACTTGGTTTGTATTTCTTTGTGTTAGAGACTTGCATCCAGGCAACGTTCTTCTGGGTGACAGAGGTCACATACTGTTGACTTATTTCAGTCAGTGGAATACAGTCGACCAGCATATTAGTGAGGAGGCGATCGAGGGACTCTACTCTGCTCCCGGTATAGTCATTATAGAACTAACATTCACCTGCCATATATAATGTAATTAACACGTTATATTTACTTTTTGAGATAAATTGGTTTCCCTTAATTAAGAACAACGTAGATGTTGATTGTTTTAAAATATGCATACTATTTAAAGAAGAGTTAACCCTTTAAACCCAAGACCTTGAAAATCGTTCCGAAATCATACAGCTATAAGCGGGATATCGGGTTCAAAGGATTAAAGAAGACTTAGAAGTTCATGTATTAGCTATGTGGTCATGTTTGTAATTTTATACATGTTTGTAAGATGCTTAAGCGTTACAATGCTCCCTTGGGAAGCCCGTCGTAATGTGTCTACGCATTATGTTATTCATGTAACAAGGTTGTACTCTGAGTCTGTATTAAATGTTATAGTATTATCTCTGAATGTACAGGGTGAGGCAAAAAGAAGACCCCCTACGTTTTTTGCCAATATTTTCGTCAAAACTTGGTATTTTCAAATATAATTGTACATTCTGAAAGGCAATTCATATTTACGTACTGCTGCCAAATTTCACCAAAATATTGCCTACAGAACAAAAGTTATTCAACTTTCAGTGACGTCACCCACTGATTTTTGATAATTCAGAAACGTTTAACAGTGTTTTGCTAGTATTTCCGCCAAAAGTAAAAATCTATTATTAATATCCGTGGGCTTAAAGGCAATTCGTTTTTACATCGAACTCCCAAATTTTGTCAAAATATTTCAAATGCAACAAAAGTTACAGCACTTTCTCTTGTAACATTTGTTGCGTTACACTTTTTTGAATGGATGGACTCACTAAAAATGCTGTAACTTTTGTTGCATTTGAAATACTTTGATAAAATTAGGTCGTTAGATGTAACTATGAATTACCCTTAACCCTGTGGAATTTTATTAATAGATTTTTACTTTTGGCGGAAATATTAGCAAAAAACTATTAAACGTTTATTGAACCATCAAAAAACAGTGGGTGACGTCACTAAAAGTTGAATAACGTTTGCTCTGTTTGAAATATTTTGCTGAAATTTGTTAATTCTACGCAAATATGAATTGCCTTTCAGTCTGTAAAACTGTGTTTCAAAATTCCTACTTTTGACCGAAATATTGGCAAAAACTTAGGGGGGTCTTTTTTTATGCCTCAACCTATAGAACAACTAAAACACTGCAGATACCAATACCAGATCAATTAAATATACAGCAGGAACACAAGCACATTGGAAGCGCTTGTGAATAACCAGCTGTCCTTTGATAATCTCTAGATATCGCTGTATAAATCTTGAGTTCATGATTACGATTGCAATAACAGATGTCTTCGAGATGAGTAAATAAGTACGTTGGTGAGTAGATGGTTCCTACGGTGAGATTGGCATTTTCGTCAGGGTCGCTGGAACAGTAGTAGGCAGTGGATGCTTGAAGGGTAACGTTGAATGCCGCCAATCCCTTCAGATAGATGTACGTTGCCTGTACGTTTGTTGTAAGATCCACCGTTCCCACGAGGTCCCTCCGAATGATCGCAGGAACTATGGGAACAATACAAAGACTTTACCACAAAACTCATCCATTTTAATTAATTTATTATTATTATTATTATTAATATGTGATAAGCGTAGGTTATCATGTGTTCTTAATTAGAAGCAATTATGAGATCTTAAGTGTTGGTCCTGCACTTGGAATGGCCATCAACTTACCGTACTTTAAGTTTACTACCAAAAGACCATTCCGATTCCTTCTATGCATGCTTCTCTTAGTTAAGACTGTGCTCTTTCTGCGGGTCTGGCTTGGAAGTGCCTCTGAGTAGCTTTCTTCAAAGGGCGCTATTCAAATGGGTGAATAAATAAATAAATAAATTGGGAGTGCCTCTGAGTAGCTTTCTTCAAGGGGCGCTATACAAATCTGTGAATAAATAAATAATGAAATAAATAGGACCTAAGAAGAGTTCTCCACCCACCCACCCACCCATGGTTTCATTATGATTATATATATTATAATTATAATAATAAGC
>JAQFXW010000844.1:5000-16744 GCA_034693945.1 Dendrobaena attemsi
GAATGTTATATTACAACTTCCCATTTTACAGAATCACAAAATGGGGGCCCTAAAGGGATAGAAAAAATCCCGCTACCTAGAGGCACCAACTTCCAGTGCAATTTCTACACAATGATGGCCACAGTGATCATTTACATAAAAGGCACAGACAGGTAGACAAGATACGCAAGGGGTCACACCGCATTATGATGACGCAGACATAGTAGAATGAACGATACAGGTTATTTCAGGAGTCGAATTTAACCGAAGGCAACCACTGCGCAGGGCGCCGCATGCAATCTACAGGGTGAGGGGAAAAGACCCCCGTAAATGTTCTTCAAATATTTTCGTCAAAAGTGGGAATATTTAAATAAAATATTTACAGGCTGAAAGGCAATTCATATCTCCTTGTAACTAGCAAATTTCACCAAAATATTTATAAAGAACAAAAGTTATTCAACTTTTAGTGACGACACCCACTATTTTCTGATGGTTCAAATAACGTTTAACCGTTTTTTGCTTATATTTCCGCCAAAAATTAAAATCTTTAAATGAAATTTTATAGCATAAAAGGCAATTCATATTTACATACAAAAACCAAATTTTATCAAACTATTTCTAGGGCAACACAAGTTATGGAATTTTGAGTGAGTCCATATACTGTATTCCGATGATTTAAAACATGTGAAGCGTTTTTGAACCATAGAAAAACAGTGGGTGACTTCACTAAAAGTTGAATACCTTTTGTCCCGTTTGACATATTTTGATACAATTTGGTGGTTACACGTAAATATGAATTGCCTTTCAGTCTGTAAAATTTTATTTAAATATTCCTACTTTTGACCACAATATTAGCAAAAAACGTAGGGGGGCATTTTTTAGGCCTCACCCTGTATATCTCTATTTACAACACATTCTAGAATTTCTACCTCTGTCCTATTTGCTCTGTTCCTCTCTCATTCCCTCTGTCCGTCTGTCTCTATCTATCTATCTGTCTTTCTGTATGTGTGTCTGTCTTCCTCTCTCTCTCTCTCTATCATTTTCTCTCATTCTCCCTATCTCTCATTCCCTCTCTCCGTGTTTGTCTATCTGTCTGTCTGTCTCCGTAGAACTACAGACAGACAAAGACACGCACAGAAAGAGAGAAATCTAAGAGTGGTGTTGGTGGTGATATAGTGTTACCTGTAGCAAGACACTGTCTGGGTTCGATTCCCACAAGAGTGACTGATGCATAATCACTGCTTCCGTTGTAATACTGAGAGGCTGAGACTTTCAGCTGAAGCCAAACCCCGTTCGCCAGATTCGCTGGCATCTCAACGTAGAAATTGCGATCCACGCCCCACTGGCTGACATTCGTCATCTCCGTGACAACGGGGTCAGGCAGCGGAACCGTTGCCAAGTCAACTGTGTCAGCATCCGAAGAAGAGGAGGATGGAGGAACGGTGAAGAGGGAGAAGTGTAGAGCGAGATTCGGTGAATCGAAGTAGACGAAGAAGACGAGGCAGAGGTCGAAGACAGAATCCGAGCGGAACGAAGGAGATCTTAGGACGGACAATTCACCCTCACCAACGAATTCACTCCTTAGACCTATTGCATAGAACAACAGAGCACAACGAACCGTGAACGATTCACAGCGATTTATACACGCATGGATGCATACAGACAATCAATGTACAATTGTAAATTGTGGCAACAATGTAAACATCGATGCAACCAATGATGGCAAGAATGCTCTAAAATTCACTACTTTATTCGCCAGAGGGCCCTTATTAAATCGCATTTATCCATAAAACATTTTACAGATTTATTCACTACGGGCGCTTTATTCACTGACAGGAACGTTGAATTATTTTCAAATTTACATCTTAAGTCGCATTTTATGCAGAGATTAACAAACCATGTCATTATTGACGGGTTATATCTAGTTAAATAATAATTATTGTGGAACAGTTTGTTGTAAGGTATGCATCGATTGTGAGCGAGACCCTTAAACGGAGGAGTTCACATGCCGAAGCGCCTTGAGCAACTGTGAGTGAAGCAATGTTATCACAAAATCTTAGAAAACATGAGGTCTATACGCAGCGGAAGTGGGTGGGAATCGAACCCGCGACCCTCCGGACGCAAGGCGGCGACTCTTCTATACTTGCGCCACCACGCCTCACTAACCGTGATGCAGATGTTGTGCGAATGGGAGCCACCGACCCCCACACACCTCCCTCCCCCCATCACTTCCCATTTTGTGTCTTACCAGCGGTGTTCACTGTTGCTGTTGGCGACCAGGTGAACCCATCCTTCGATTCATCAATGAATCCACACTCATCGGAGTCCAAAGTGAAGTCACAGACTCCGTTCCACTGATACGACGTCACTGGAGAAAAAACAGCGGACGACAACACACATAAATTATATTGCAATAGAATAAGAATTATTCTAATAGGGCGATTCAACGTCAACTATTCTATCCTGATTCTTAATGCAACTGAATGGCTTATAGTGTAACAATTGAGTGTTCTTGATGAATCCTAAGTTTTCTTACAGTAACTCGAATGTTCTTAATAGTGGTTCTTGCTGATACAACCACACGCAAATTCGCTACTTAAAAGTAACTGGTCCTACTGCCTGAAGCAACCACCCTGCTGATAATATTATAACTAATGCATCTCATAACTCCTCATTCAAAACTGCTGTGTGCTGTAATCCTACTTAAGTCAAAAATATGATCTATCACTCATTTCATTCCTTGCATTAATGCTTTCTATTCATTTAATTTGTTGTTTTGCATTGAAAAATATCTACTATGCTATTGGCTTAAACCTGAATCTCTCCCAGAGTTGTTGTACTCTTGTCTCCACCTCTGAGTAGTATGTGGACTTGAAGGGGCGGTATAGAAATATGCTAATAAAATAAAATAAATAATTATTAGTGGTTCTAACTCGGACACGGTCCATCGACGAGCAGCTGCACTTGGCTGAGGAAGAGCATGATGCCGGTCTGCGCTCCAACCGCCTCCAATATCAACACAAACTCTTGTCTGTCGGCCACAATAATCGGCAGCGTTTTATTGAGTGTCTGGTAGAGACCGATCGGTTGGGCGGCCACGATGTTGCGGTGCAGAAGTGTCTCGTGGTAGGTGCTGTTACGAAGGTAGCCCAGAAGAACGCTGAGCTGGGTCTGGGCGACGAATTGAACGGATAGACAGGAGGAGGAGGTGGTGGGGAGATAGAAGAGGGGTGAGATGAGACGGGCTGTTTGAGGGTAGGCCAACGGCTGGTTATCACCCGTCTGTGAGTCCAGACGGACTATGAGAAAAACATCTGGGAAAGATACCAACACCAGTTAGAACACTCTTTGAAACAAGCAGCAGTAGGACTTTTTTAGCAAGCACTAATGTATACAAAAGAAATAATTACTATTATAATTATAAAAAAATGTTCTTTGATATATTTTATATATCTGTTCTTTGATATATATGATATAGGTTATTATAAAATGTTTATTGTCGTATAACTATATTATATTATAAAAACATTTTTTTCATGTAATATAACTACAATTACTAATATCAATTAATACTAATGTACCACTCTAAATAAGTTAGTGCAGTTGCATAAGGTGCTTTGTTCCTTTGGAAAATAGTCAAATAAAGTGAGAAATGGGGAAAACAGAACAATTTGTTCAGTTGTAAAAAGTGTTTAATTCACCTGGGAAATATTAGAAGGAAGAAATGAGGGAAAGAGAAAATTTATGGAGGTGTCGTTAGTGTAAAGGGAAAGTTGTAAAGAGAGCCAGACAGACAGACAGACAGACAGACAAACAGACTGCCCATTCTACAGATAAAGTCCTCAGAATAAGTGCAAACGGAAAATGTAAATTATATTGTGCAATTGAAGTCTACGCCGATCTTCCCAACTTTTTCTTTACCCTACCAGTACCTGAAACTCCTCTTGAGCATCCACAGTTTCATCTGTCGGGTGTGGACGGGAATCCTTTGGTTGGCCACGTGTTTGCGAGGGCCCCGCCTATGGTCACTCTTTGGCATACTGTATACTGTTTTGTTAACTTGTATTAATTATTTATTTAAACAACATTTAACATCATAATAGGCCAGCGCAGAGAGCGCCTCTGAGTTGATGATATTGTAGTCGAGTAGTCTTCTTCGACGGGCGCTGTATAAATGTTCGAAATAAATGAATGAATTGGGGGTTACAGTTACTGCCCGTGTCGTCATGGTTACCTGTGCTGGCTGGCATCGCTATTCTGTAGGTGATGTTGTATCCCTGGTGTGGATAGCGACAGTAGGGTTGGTAGAGCAACCGGATCCAGACCGACTTGATCGACATCTTAGGCGGAGGATTCGATCCGCAGAGAACAGCCAGCAGCACATACGTCTTCTGATCGGTGGAATAGGAGGAGATCTAACCAACACAATCATCATCAGCCCCCATCCAATCTCACCCAATATCACCCAATCACACAATCATCAGCCCTTCCCCTCCAATCTCACAGAATCTGTAATCTCACCCAGTCTTTGGTCTCAGTCCATTGTTACTGTACTAAGCACACAAATTTGCCTAAATTGTTCATATCAAATCTTCATCGATTGTTCCTTACAACTGTCACCAGAAAACATTCATTCATTCATTACGCTAATTTATATAGCGCCCCTTCAAGGCAACTACTCAGAAGCACACAACAGGTACTAATCAATCAATCAATCAAGCTAATTTGTATAATATATATATATATACATCGCCCATTCCAGATCTCTAGTCCTCGCTCACAATTGCTCGTGGCGCCCATCGTGTAAACTCCGACACACCTCCGGGTTGTAGTAGGGACCACCTCTGAGTAGTGGGAGACTTAAAAGGGCGGTGTGGAAATATGTGAATAAATAAATTAAGATAAAAATATTGCAGATTTCGAAAAACGAAGATCTATTATATAATTATACTGTGAGCGATTCGGTGCTGCACGAGTAGTCGTGGCTGTCGAGGTCGAGCACGACGAAGGTCAAGGTCACGACGGCTCCAGTGGGAGCGTTGATGTAGTTGTAGCACAGGTACTGGGGGCTGAATGAGCACGGATCTGGAGAGAGGATGGAGCCCTGAATGTCTCGGTACGTCTGATCACACAGACCGCTCGTTATGTTGACTGCACAAACACAACAAAAACAGTCACTTCGCTTACATACTTACTCTCCTCAACGATCGTTTGACCTCACGGCCATCTTGATTTTACACCCTCAAAGTTGCCACTCCCCAAGTCATCCACTTCTCAAATTTTTCACTCCTTAAATATTCCATGCCTCACTCCTCATATTTTCCACTCACAATTTTCCACTTATCAAATTTTTACCTCCTCAAATTTGTTCACTCCCAAATTATCCACTCCTCAAATTTTTCACTCCCAAATTTTCCACTACCAAATTTTCCACTCCAAATTTCCCACTCCAAATTTTCCGGGTTTGATTCCCACCTAAGCCACTGCGTAGAGACCTTGGGCAAGTTCTTCACTCACCACTGCTCATGGCGCTTCGGCCTTGTAAACTCCGACACACCTATTGCTGTAGTCAGGACCACCTCTGAGTAGTAGTGGACTTTAAGAGGCGGTATTGAAATATAAAAAATACATACATACAAATCCCTTAAGGTGTCACCGATAGTAAGCGACCCAGATATACACATGGGACGTACGTTCTAAGAAGAAGCGACCACCATCGACTCACTGCTCTTGGCTTTTGGCTTGTAAGAGATCTCAATCTTCGACGTAGTTGCAACCAGATTGTAACCGCAAGGTGTTCCACCAAACGAACAATTGACAGACGACGATAAAGAAGCGACAGACGCTACAACCAACACAAGCACATACATAGAGTCACACACCTCTGTTATTTATTTATTTATTAATACATTTCTATACCGAACCTTCAAGTCTCCTACTACTCAGAAGCAGTCCCGACTACAGCCAGGAGGTGTGTCGGAGTTTACACGCCGAAGGGCCTTGAGTAATTGTGAGTGAAGGACTTGCTCAAGGTCCTTACTCGGCAGGTGGGATTCGAACCCGCAACCCTTCGGTTGCAAGACGGCGACCTTCACCACTACACTACCACGTCCCTGTTACATGTGTCCCAAATCATATTTTATCAGAATATATTACTATAGCTTTATGAGGTCAAAATAATATTAAAACTGTGTAATTATCTGCATCAAATCAAAATCAAGTCAAATCAAATTCCGTTCATTAGTAAGACAACAACCGAAAGTACAGACAGTCTTTGCAACAGACAAAACATATAATATGCAAGAACACGGTTGAGCTTCTAAAGGGAAACTCCCAAAGGGACAGGTCCAGCTAGCAGGGGTGCCCAAATACTAGTTGTACATACACGGCACAGAAGTTTATGAAACAATAATAAAAATGAGACAAAACTTAACTAGATACATTGCATCAGTTTACTGTGATATTTCAAAATTAAATTAGAAGAAAATAAAGAACCATCTCATACCTTCTTGCACGTGAAAGAGAAGAGCAGGGGCTTCTATCTCCTTCCCCAAGCAACCGGGCTCAACAACTTCTTTCCGCCCTATTTCTGAAGGCAAAATTCATCTCCGGTATTTGTGATACCCCCACCCTATTTCTACGAAAAATGTGATACAAATTCTAAATAACATGTACCCCCACCCCTTTATTTTCCACAAAACACAAGTGCGCCCGCTTGGTATAGGCATAGAATCCCCTGTTGAAAAGAAACTATTAAGTAGGTACCCTCCTACCTTTCTTGCTCGTTGTCTGTTGTGGCGCCATCTGGCAGCTATTGTCGTCTGCCACCCTGACGTCATCGAGGGCAATGTCCGTAGCGAACGGTTGTCCAATGGTAGCGATGAATCCGAGGGAGTAGAGTCCGGTCTGGAGACAGACGGACATCTTCACCCAGTTGGATCCAGTGGAGTCCGTTGCGTCGAACAGGACCTGGAGCGGGATTCCCAGCCGAGAGTACGCCACCAGTTGCAGTCGGGCGGTTGCCGAAGAGTCGTCGGACAATCGCATCGAGTAGGAGAACTGGAGGTTCATCGGGTGAGAGAGGGAGAGGAGAGGAGAGGTGAGGGTCGCTCGGTCGCCCACTTCACCGTAGCCGGAGCTGACCAACATGTAGTAGCCTGTGTAAGAAGAGACATTGTGGAAGAGGAGGATCACTGGTTCGGTTCTGACGAGGTGGTGAAGAAAGGAAAAGTGGAAAAGGAGAAGCAGCAGAAGAAAGAGGAGGAAGAGATGGACGAGAAGGAGAAAGAGGAGAAAGGGGAAGTGGAAAAAAATGGAAGGAGCAGGAGAAAGTATGGGAGGAGGAGGAGGAGGAGTCCCATCCACCTGGAATGACCTCCTACATGAACTACGTTCATTGCTTTCTGCTAACATGACTGGGTTTTCAAAATCACTAAAGTCTTTCTACTTTCGTCGTGGCTGGTCTGGGACGCCTCTGAGTAGGTTCTATAAGGGGCGCTATATAAATGATCACGATGATGAAAGAGGAAGCGAAAGAAGCGGAAGATTAAGAAAAGAAAGAGCAGGAGAAATGGGAGAATTAAGAGGAAGAGGAGGAAGAGGAAGTTGGAAAAGAATATAAGTAAGAGGACAAAGAGGAAGAGAAGAATCAGGAGGAGGAGAAGAGGAGATGGAGAAATCAGATGAAGATTAGGAGGAGCAGGAGGAAGAGAAGGAAGATTTAAAGGAAGGGAAAGTATTATAATCATTGAGAGAGAGGTCTATACAATCATGTACCTTGGAGTGAAGCACTTCCGTCGAAGACCGGTCCCTGAGTGACTCCAGTCGTATCGCTTCCCTGTCGTCTCATCCAAGTCAGATTGCCAACTGTTGACGACTGGTATCCGCATTGAAAGGCATCCTCAAAGTTACATGCCACGCTCACCTTAGATCCTAGACAAGAAGAAGAGAAATTGAACCAAACACAAGCATACATCTCTTGCACAATCAAGGAAATTATAGGCTTACAGTAACATCGACAAAAGTGCTGCTGTGATTAGCGGGACACGAATGAGGAAACTTCCTCTAATAATTATTATTATTCTAATCTTTCTGGTGCTACAGTTATAAAAGTTACTTAAAAATAAGTTGCAAAATAAGACGAAATTTTGCCTTGAGAGAGATCGAGAGAGAGAGACAGACAGACAGCGAGACAGACAGACAGTGAGTGAGACAGAAAAACTGACAGACAAAGACAGAAAACACACAGACAAAGGAAGATAAACAGAGATAGAGAGAACTGTATATATCTATAGATTTACCGCAAACTGTTTCGTCGCTTCCATCCGGACATTCGTTCAATCCGTTGCAGATGAGATTCGCCTTCGACGGAAGACACATTCCGTCCTTACAGCGAAGCTCCGTTCCGTTGCGACAGTCTGCAGGAGGAAGAAGGAAAAGACAGAACAATCCCTAGAGTTGAAAGACGAGGAGTAGGAGGATGGAAAGGAGGATAAGTAGGAGGAGGAGGAAGACAATGAGAAGGAGGGGAAGAGAAAGAGGAATAAGAGGAGGAGTAGGAGGAAGAAGATGAGGATCCGGACCTTTTATCCTGTTAGAGCCTTCTTTCTTGTAACTTGTGCAACGAAGCTAACTGTTATCTAAAAATTGGAATGTAGTTGCAAAATTAAACTATCTTGATTGACTGATCAGATCATAAACCGAAGTATCACACTAAATGAGTTTCCTATAATTAAAAACAAGTCTTTGACAAAGTTAATCATAACTCAATATTTCAAGTGTCATTATCTTAGTATTTATCTGGTCTTTATCGGTGGCACATTGAAATGGGTCTAATACAATTCTGATCAAAGACACTTGTTACTATTGGTTGATTTTAACTCTAATTATTATGTAGGGTGTGGTAGTGTTGTGGAGAAGGTCGCCGCCTTGCAGCCGAAGGGTTGCAGGTTCGAATCCCACCCGCCGCGCAGGGACCTTAAGCCAGTCTTTAACTCACAAATGCTTGAGGCGTTTTGGCGTGTTGACTCCGACGCACCTCCGGGCTGTGATCGGGACCACCTCTGAGTAGTAAATGGACTTGAAGGGGTGGTGTAGAAAAATGTGGATAATTTTGATAAATAAATAAAACAATCTCTACTGACGGCAGTAACTGATGTCGCAGGGAGCCACATGAATGTTCTTGGTTCCAGCATCGATGGTGGTTGCAACAAGACATGATGGCTGTGGCCAGGCAGAGGGTCCAAGGATGTTCCTGCAGTAGTTCTGACTGTCCTTGATGTTGACGTCGGGCAGCAGAGGACAGGAGTCGGTGCCGAAGTCCGCCCAAAACAGACAAACATCACCGGATGCAGAACGATTGGCCGATCCAAGGTATCCGCTCCCCATCGGATTCAAGAGGCATTCGACCTCATCGCCTGAATGAAGTAAGCATTACGACAGATATCTAACCCATGTAACGGACTCACGAAAACCTCACCTCTTGTCGTTTCCCCACAGGGGTTCCATTCACAACTCAAAACAATACTCTTTCACCAAGCCTATCCAGATTCTCCCTCTTCTTCTAACCTCCTTCGTCGTCTAAACTGAAAGCATCACCCGCCTTAGCCGCCTGACTTACTGGATATTGACCCCTGCCTTACGATTTTGATTTGACTAAGCACCTGGGAATAAGCTAGTTCCCGCGACTCCGCTTTTGTGGGCGCTATAGAAGTTTTGAATTACTATTACGAGATGACAAGCGAGGTGGGTGGAAGTCTGCACTGATTAGAATCGAATCTGTAGATTGGACAAGGTCTGAATTAGAATTATTATTATAGTGGAATATCTATTGCAATCATAATCTCAGAATTTCTAGAGCGCTACTTGAAGACCAAGCGCAGAGTACCAGCCAATTCACCAGCGCTGAATCGAATCAGAAGGGTTGTCCAGAGGCAAGATCGTGGTGGTCAAGGGTCGGAATCTAGATTACACTTGAGGCCTATAGAGGAAGCCAATGACAATTTAGCTAATAACTAGAAAGCAATGGGATCATAATATTATATTCTGATTACAATAGATTTAGATTCTAATATTATATCAAAATATCTGTTATGATACACTACATTCAGATCTGAATAACAGTTTAATGGATTTGGGTTAGAAAACATTACAAATCAGATAATAAGGCTATTGCAGTGTAGTAGAAGTAGATCATAATTTGAAGTATCTACCCGCGAAATTATTAATCTATTAGAATAGTCAGTTCTAAATAATATTCTGGCAACACTTGTGCAGAAGCTTCTATCATCTTAACAGACAGGCTCAAGGGCTCAATCCATGGCGTCCTGGGGGGCGGAAGGGGGCGCACTTGGACCCCTCTGGATTTTGCACCTATGCTAGATTTTCACAATGACATCCTAAAACACTTACCTAGCAAAATAACAGTTCTGCTGACAAAATTAAGTAGAAATTATATTTCAAAGGGCATGTCGAAGCCCTAGGAGATATGTGATAAATTGAAAGTTTTCTAGTATATTTGGCTTATGAGAACGCGATGGGAGATGGCATTGCTTGTTTCTTGTGCCAAGAATTTAAAATTGTGTGCCCCCCTTATAAGAATTTCTGCTGACACCCATGGCTCAATCCCTCTCCTTCCACCATTCATGCGGCCGGTCTCCCTCTGTTTCACAACCAAGATCACCACAAGTTAATTTAAGTTCATTTCTGATTAAGTAAATGCACTATTTGTTCAAGAAGAGTGTAGGAGGCCTATATAACTGTGACTGGACTGTTAGTGTAGACTCTGAAACTTGTAGAAACTGTGACAAATGGAAAAGAAACAATTTCCCTTTTCTTTTCCACTGAGCGCAAGTTACGCCTGCCCTGAATAGAGAGATAGAATCCTCTGCACTTATGACGCTTATTAATAGTGAAGTTAGAAAATTATTCTCTGCTGTCGTTTTGGTCTAACCGAATTTCTCGCATCCCTGGACGATGACGTCATCGACGGCCAATCCGGTGTAGGAGACGACTCCCCTCCTTCCCTCAACGACGACCTGGAAGACTCCGCTGGGCAACGGACTGAACAGTCGATTCCATCCAGGCACTGGTTCCCCGTAGGTTCTGACGACCATCTGTTCCGACTTCTCCTCAGAGATGACGATGATTGACAGGACGGAAACATCGATGGACGCATCCATCCAGTAGAAGAGTTCAACGCACTGACCGGTCGTATTGATGTAGGGAGACTGGAGGCGAGCGAAGTAGCCGGGACGCTGGTTGGTCGTCAACATCATCTGGAAATGACCGCTATCTGCAACAGGACATCCATCTGCATGACTCAGCTTTGAACATCGACAGTTGAAGTAACTCATCAGGTCGTTAAATCTACCGCTGATGTACCGGAATCACGAAAATTGACAGATCTTGGTATAACAGAAGAATTAATTCGTTGGCCATGTTTACTTTTAGGGTTGCATTGCTTACTAAAAAATACAATCATTAAAACATCGGTTAATTCGGTGTCACGACAAATGGTTCACAGACAAATCGTTCACTCTTGTATCCAGTTTCCAATCGTAGTTATATTTTAATCTTTAATCCCGTTTCAAGTTTAATTCAGATTTTAATCGTATTTACAGCTTCCAGTTGTGGTTCTTTTATCAAATTTCGTCCCACTTCTAGTTTTATTTCATTTTACGCGTATCTCAAGTCAAGTCAAGTCAAGTATCTTTTTATTACAACCCAAATACACAAAAAGACAAGTAGGCAAAAAGAAACCAGTG
>JAQFXW010000845.1:0-16735 GCA_034693945.1 Dendrobaena attemsi
TAACTTCTGTAATGAATGAAAATGTTGTCATTGACTATACATTGTAATAATCTAGCTTAAATGCTTGAAATGTTTATCTATTACCATGGGCTCTCGTGGCCGATCTGTTAGCGACGTGGGGCAGCTACGCTTGCGGTCGCGTGATCGAGCCCCATCGCAGCTTTATGAGAAATTTTTAAATTACAGAGCATTAGCGCAGACACCGCATCACCGATACACGCCAACATCGAAAGATCGAGAATTATTGTTTAGAATTTATTTGATGAATAACTGTTTTGTATTTGAATTTATGAAGGTGGCAAAAGAATTATCTACAGCCCTATAGATTTATGTCTAATTATGTAGGCTATTTTGTTGCATGTGTTTTATACTTACAGTGTATCTCAAATTTGCCTTTGTAATGCAATGTAAAGACTACAAAGTACTTGACTTCTTCTCATAATTTTTATTGCTAGGACATCATGAAACTGGCCAATAAGAGACTCAACAAGATGTTTGCCACATAAGCCAGTTTATGTTTGTTATGCCCATAATTACTCATGTATCTAAAAACTCCAGCTTTTCTTTTAATAATCATAGAATTTTCTTTTATATTGTAGTGTTCGTACCACCGGTGTGATCGCATTACAATTTACAACATTCGATCAGTCGAGAATTTCTTTAAGATTTACGCTGCGCTGGGAAACAGCATATTCACGTGCTACTACGACCCGTACGATCACAGCTATGCAATACTCGAGGTTGTGACTGTCGCCACAGCAGTACACTGCATCTTCTGGCCAACAATTGCTCTCGTCTCTGGCCTCACCATAGTCTTTGTTTTCATCTTCTGTACGGACGGCGAAAGCCACCACGAGGGTCGCCAGTTGCAGTTTCCTTCGATCGAGAGACGACTGGCGCACATCACGGAGCGAACAGTCGCACAGTCTGGAGAATCAAGTCATTCGGAGAAGCTTGTACCGTCACAGTATTATATCTCGGATACCAATGACATGAACTAGATACGTTACAGCCCAACCTCCTTATCACTCACATATATAAATATATTCTGTGTGGACTTAACAGATTTGTGTAGATGTGAGTTGACATTTTTATCCTGACAGATGATCTTGAACTTGTGTTCTAGAGTTTATGAGAGAAACTCAGTTTTGTGAAGGGGTTGGAGAGGGTCATCTTTGAATGAACTTTGAATAAGTTCAATTTGAGCAAATTTGTCGTGTTTTTTAACTTTGTACTAATGGACATCAATGGACGGTACAAGATTAATGAATTTCTTAACAGTCGGAACTTGTAACTTAATACTGAAGTTATTCTTCTTGAAAGTTGAAGCCAGAATGTTTCGGAGTAGAAAGAATCGGTTCAAATCCAAGAATTTAAAAAAAATTTGTGTTTGACTGTTTGTGCATGTATTTACGATTGTACATGTGTGCAGGTTGCTTGTGTGCATGCTTTCATTCATGTGGAAGTCCTTTTCTCCGCTATTCTGTGTAATTGAGTCGTTCAAGTGACCCTCAATCTGAAGTGAATGCATAATAATATATTAACTGATATGCAATTATGCATGTTGATCTACACAGTTGATCAGGGCCATTGACTGATGCCTGATGACTAATATTGGTATTATTTAAATCAGAAGTGATATTGATGCTCTTGAATCTGATACCACAAGTTCCGAATTTAAACATACTGTACAATGTTGACAGAATTTGTTCTAAGATTAGTTTAAATTGGTTAAATGTAGAACAGGATTGCAAGAAGTTTTAAATTATTTGTTTCACTGTCCTTTCATCCTGATTATAATTTTGTGTTTACCATTTCTACTTTTTTTATTTGCAAGAGGGTACTACAATTGCAGCTAAATTATCTTCAGGATCTTAGTGTTTGGTTGATTGAAACTGCAAAATTTTGATGTGTGTTGCAGATTGACTGAGCATATTAAAATGTTAAAGTGGCCAGTTCTTATTTCATGTTTGTGTTTTGTAGTGTTTTTCTTTTTCTTTACATTTCTGTTATTTTTATCTGTAAACATTGTAAGATGTAGGAGCTCCTGGGCAATTCCTTAGTAAGCTAAAAAAAAATTAAGTACATTTGTTCTCCAAAAGTTTAAATGATACTTTTAAATGTTTTATGCATGAGGTCTGCTTTTCCCACTTGAAGTTGAGGTTATACAAGTATTATAGTTCAAGTACACATATGTATGTATAATTTAGAACATAATTATTCACTCTGTGTTAATGTTATTTGTTCGTGGAATCCATACCTAGTTTTGTATCGAAGCCAGAATTGATTTGTGGTCTTTAGTTGATGACAATTTGTATTATATGTCTCCAGCTGTGTTGTATATAATTAAATATGTAATCATAATATCAGAATTCATTCTGTAAGAATACATAGTTAGCCCGGTATAATTTCTCATTTGAAAATATAATTTATCCAATGAAAACATATCATAATTCACAGTCTAGAAGCACTTTGAGGAAATAATTATTATAATATATATTCAATTATATATTTGAGCATAGTGATAGAGGAGTGATATGGTGTAATTTCTTTGCTTCAGAGCCACTATTTGAAAATGTTGTCCATGAAACATATTGATAAATATTGAATGATGAATCCCAACTTCACCAGTTGCACTGTGTAATATTATACTGTCATTCAGTCTCAACTAACATATTTTGCAGAGTCCTGTGGATCTGTTTAATCCCCAGTCCCAGTGTTTAACTGTTGTGCCGTGTCATCAACTATATAAATAAATATCTGTAAGCCACTGCAATTAATATGCATAGCGGTTTCTGATTGGACGCATACTTTTAGTATTTGACCTGCTGATATATTTGCTTGTCAGTACTTATCAAATTTTCTTACGTATTTATTTCTTAACTGTTTTTGTGAAATGGCCATATTTGACAGTGGAGTAGCATGAACAATGTACATGGAGATATTTCAAATGCTTTCCACATAAATTTTTAAAGTCTTAATGTTATGTTTATTGTTCAAAACTTTCCATGTTTTGAACTTCACCAGCGATGTTACATTGGTTTATATTTATAGTATTTTGGGAATATAGTACAGAAGTAAAATACTCGCATGCAAAAAAATGAATTGTAGAATAATTTGCCATTTCAATTCTTAGACTGTTTTAATGAACTGCTTCCAGCTTGCAAAGTTTAGCATATTTTTCACTTTTTAATATTGAAGTAGTGTATGAATATTTTCACTTTTTATATGAAATGCCCATATTTATTAAATTTACAAGGGTTTAAAATTACAGGCCAATCAACCGTTTTGGTTTAGTCATCAGAAGAAAAATGTGCGTTCTTGTTTCAGTAAATGAGATTATTTAAGAATTTTAATGAACATACAATTAAAAAGTCATTGAGGATGCTTCATCGCCAGAATTGAATGTTGATTATTCTGAAAGTAGTTGAAAAGATTTAATAGGTAGAAGGAATGGAACATTTTCAGGTGAAGTTCGTAAGGAAAGAAAATGTATTGTAAGCAGTCTTTCATTTTGGCTTGTTTAAGAAGAATTCGGCAGCCGCAGAGTGGTGTGCTGGATTTTGCTTCTCAAAGTATTGCCAATCTCTGTCTGCATTTTGCTAATCTGATACTAATATGTTTTGTGTTACTGCTGTTAATATTCTAGTATTGTATGGAACCATTTGTTTAGCAATGTATCAACGTTTGACACAGTGGTTTACCATCGCTTTCAAGGGAAGGGAAGCACTTTTTGAGCGAATTTTCTGCAGACCTTAGTTGGTCACGTATTGCTAGTTGATAAATGACACCTACTTTGTGATGTCAGAGGCCATCAGTTGAAACATTTTTATGCGTTGTGTGTGTTTTGTCGCTTACCTGTTGTCTATGCTAGTCTTGCAGTGTTCTGTTGTCATTCAGCAGTTGCCTGACTTGACCTCAATACTCATACCTTGCCTGACCTGACATTAATATGAACTGGATCATCACACTAAGAAGAAGCTAGATAAACAATCTAAACGGAAAGAGAAGTTGTTTTGTTATAGCAGTTCGTTTTCTGGCTCACTTGCTGGATATTATTTTGCTTCTAACTTATGCTGACTGATGCTGTTTCTTGCAGATTTTTGAACAACAGACTAAGTTTTCTGCTCAGTTTTATATTCTTAGGTAGCCTTTGTTGATTTGTTGAATGTTACTTACAATATTACTTTACGTTTAGTATGTACACTGAATGTCTGATTTTCAGACAAAAGGATTCAGTTGCCACTGATTTGTATGTCATTTTGCATAACAGTTGCGTGGCCGATTTAGGGTCTTTTAAGCTTATGCTAATTGCTGTTTTAAGAAAGTAGTGTTGAGTTTCTTCACTTGCAGTCCAATTGCAGTCGTACAATTCTAATTAACTATTTATGGTAATCATTCATAATTATTAGTTAAGCATCATAGTTGTCGTATCTAAAGATTTGTTTCAGTATTTTGAAACCGTTCTTCGGAAAAGAGAAATTGGAGTTGTCAAGGCATTGATTGTCATAGTCTACAAGAGTTGGGTAGAGACTCTTGTCTCTGCTACCCTCGTCAAGCTGCTTATTTTTGTCTAGCAAGGATCTTCCAATTTATGAGTAGGCTTTTTCAGCAAGGTCTTCCACTTGTTTCACTCCCAGCCGATGTCTGAACAGCAATGCATCTAATCGTACTTGTAACTGGACGTTTATATATTGCCACATCAAGAGAAACTCTGTGCTAGCTGAAATCTTTGGTTTCTTGTCCAGTTTCTAAGTACTGTAGAATTTTACTTTGCTGGTTGAATGGTTGTGGTGGCATCGGATAAAGATTTGAAAAGTCTGACTTCAGTTTCAGAAATGTGTGAAAAATTCTAATTGTCGAAATTGCTATTTCTGTTTGTATTCTTACTTGTGTTCTCTGTGCAATGTTATTCAGTAGTAATCATTTGATTGAGCATTTGTTGGCGTTGTACTGATGTACTTGACAGGTTCCAGCTTGCTTTTGAGTGTACTCGTTGAAAGGTTTGATTTGTCACAACCTTTTCTTGTGTTTTGTTTGATTGCTAGTGTGTGTCAAGGCCAAAATTTTGCACTTGGTTAATGTCAGACGAACCGGATTGGTAATATTAATTATCCGAAACAAGTGTTTACATTGCTTCTATGCTCATTGATGACATTTTTGCATTTTATCATTGACCCTGCTCATATCAAGGCAGGTTAAATGTCACTTTGCTTGCTAGTTTCACATAGAAACATGTTAAATGTCACTTCACCTTGGTGCATATCCTTAAGCATTGTTTTCCCTGGTATTGTTTGTTGCATAATTGCAGTGAAATTTGTGTAAATGCGTTGAGCTGTTGTCACCAATGTGTATATCTGGATTACAATTTTAGTCATGTGATGTCGATTGGTGGAATTTTAAGACTATATACCATTTAGTTTATTGTCATCGAAAGTGTTAAATATGTTGTACTGCAATTGAAGAATTAACATGTTTTTTAAATGTAGCATGTAATCGTAAGTTGAAACATGTTAAAAGTTGAAGTAGTGTATTATTGTATTTAGATTAAATTTTGAATACTTGCAAAGAAGTACTAAAGTCTCAATGGGAATTTCTTATAAAAATTGTTTACCATACTTTCACTATGCGTCTTACATAACGGGCCATTAATGGCCATGGAAGTTTCACCGATCAGGTGTAACTTGTGAGTGAAATCAAGAAACACATATCTCGAGGTGATACGATCTGATTCCCGGTAAAGATAGGCCTTTTGTTGGACCATTTGCGTTTGTTGCTTACACTGAAAGTATTACTAGGTATTTGGAGGACTACTTCTTGCTTTCACTTGAGTGAAGTTGTTGATGAAATGTTAACATAGTTGACTTCTAATTAAGCCTGAAAGTTTTGTTTACTTTTATTCGACTGCTTTGACCTCGCACTTAAAGCAAAACTGCATTTAACCAGGACCGTGTAAAAGGTTTTGTGAAATTTGAATGTACGTGGAACTGCAATAAGTACGGAGTATTAGTGTGTCTTTTATTTTATGTAATAACATGGTGGTAGTTTGATGTGTTAGAGGCATCATTTTCAGCATGATCGTAATGTATGTTTAATGGCGAAAATGTTGTTATAGGGATGTGATGTTAGCAATGTCGTCATGTTGAAACCAGCTGCTTGTGGTATTTTGTGATGTGCGCTTATATATAATTATTATAAAAGCAGTCTCATAGCAGTGAATTATTTGTGTTTAGAAATGCACTGATGTAGTATTCGATTCTCAATCAAATGTCCAAATTACTCAGTCGCTGAACAGCCATACTCATTGGTGTATATCTAGTCACCAGGTGGCACAATGCGTGCGTTCACTGTAGGCCTAACATACGTGTGTCTGCCTAATGGACAGTCACTTCTTTGACTGTTCTTTGTCTTTGCATTCAGAGAATATTGCATTTTAATATTATAGTAGTGTTTCTTGCTCACTTTTCTGGCGATACCTCAACTTTGTTTGCCAGACGCTTTTTGCTTGTGTTTGAAATAATTGAAAAGATTATCTCATATTAGTAACCAGCCTAACGTATTGCAGACAACTTTCTAACGCTGTATATTTCACTCGCTAAATACATACATTAAACAATTTTTTATTGATGGTGTTTAATTAGTGATGAATTGAATTACTGCTGCTATTCACACAAAGTGAATGTTAGTGTGTGATTGCTTGACTTAATGTGAATTCTGTTCACATTGCAACTGAAATGTTTGAGTTAGCATGCATTCTCTGTACCCAGAGCTACTGATCAAATATTCTATCCTACCGGTAGCTAGTAGTAGTGTTTCTTCATACGGCTTGTTGCAGTCGTTTTTACATTAATACTACATGTGATACTGCCAATAATCTGCTGATTGACGTTTGATTGCTCTTTGATGACGTTTCGTAACAGAACTTTTCAGATTATCTTATTGTAGTAGAGCTTATATAATGAGCTGTAGCTTCTAGCTGATGTAATTACTTCTACTGCCTCATGTGACGAGGATGTTTGTCAGAAAGCTGGTTTATCGACCATTTGAGAGAGAGACATTGCTTTAGCTAGAACTCTAATAGGCGCTGTGGGCCTATGATGTTTTACTGAATACTTGTGTTACATTGATTGAAGATGAAATCTGGGGTTCTTTGTTTAAGCTATTACAAGTGATCTCTGCTTGGCTTAGAGCTTTCTATTTTAGGCGACCTAGCATTAGGCTGATCTGTTCCTACAAAGGTCAGTGCAAGGAGTAACTTGCAATAACTGCACGAATCATTGACAATTTGATATCCAACAATAAATGGGCCCAACATAATATAATTTTATTAGTATGGTAATATACAGCTGCATCAAAACAAACATCAGTTACGCCGTTACGGTACATCCTCCTATAAATTATTTCAAAAAGTACACAAGTGGTTTGGAATGAACCAGTTCCATTGTAAGGGTTAGAATGTTACATATGCTATTTGAGACCAAACACAAAATCTGTTGGGTGGTAACCACCCTTTCGTAGCGGATTTATGGTTTTTCGGTGCCTTGCTCCCAACCTCTCCGAAACTTCTTTATGGATTACTCGAAGACTTTTGAATTTGCATGCCTCTTTCAGCGGCACCTCTGAAGAGACACTAAACATATCTCTACAGGGCCGATATATAGAGATAATTATTATAACTATTATTATCGACAGATAGGTAGGTAGATAGATACTTGTCTGGAAGTTTGTTTGGGCCTTTTAACACCAAGTTCGTGGTTTTGTCTTAGATTTTTTTAACAACAGTTTCTGTCTACAGTCGATTTAGTCGGAGTTCAGGAGAAAGTGTCCAAACACAAATGGTGGTTAAGTGTCCATGAACCAAAGATCTTAGATTTGGGTCCATGCTGAGCTCCCTCCCAGGAGGCTTCCAGTCTCGTTCGTTTCTTTCCACTGAAATGAAAAGAGACCAGTCTCAGTTATAATCACCTAGCAAAATAACTTAGTAGGCTTAAATAGAACCAAATTGAAAGGTTTATACCATGTGACGCGAAACTTGAATCAAGCTGGAACCTGGGCAGCAGACCAACTAAACAATAATAGGCCAAATTAATTAATATAGGCCAATATAACATTGAGTGCATTCTCATTTCCCGATTCTGTGCAGCCCTGTCACTGTCACAGGCTGCCAGAATTAAATGGAACCCGAGCACTGCCTGTAATATGCACGGGCGGATTACAATAATTGCTTAAAAAATTATCCTGCTTAATCATTTGTTAGGCCTATCTATGATAGTCCTGATCAGAAAGACATTGCTCGAGATCAGTACGCGTGACGGAATGCTATATATAGGTGTAGACCCAAAATGCATCAAATAGCTGCTCCAGTGCGCCTGCGCGACAATGAAATAGTTCTATTTCATATAGGCTACTACGTCTGTTAACCTGTAACAGGTGAATCCCGACTCGCCTATAATTGGCCTAGCTAGATCTATAATCCTCGTCTATGGCGCAATTGTAATTAGGCTACTCTGTCTTTCTCATTCTGGTCCTTGTAAGTGTTCATTACTGACTCGCATTCTCTCTCTATTTTCTATCGCTGTAGACCTGCTTTAGACTGTAGCACACAACCTGACAAAACGAGGAATGTTTTGTTACAGCTAGAAAAAACAAATTGACATATTCCGATTGCAAGAACAAGAATATCTAACCTAATTCAGTTACTAATCTGAAAAAAGGAAAAATAGTTGTGTTTATATCTGTGGGCTTCAACGACGACAGTGATACCTAATCAACGCACTTAGGCCTATTATAGGCGTAGGTTCTTTAAGCGGTTCACATAGCCAATGTTGAACGTATAGTCCTGTATCGATGAGGATAAAATTCAATGGCTTACTCAGCCTTACTGGATGTTGGATCAATGGTTATTCTGTCTTTTGGTTTTCATTGAGTTTTCTCTTGAGAGTGGCAAGATACTCCAGGGCGTCTTTCAACGTTACATCTAAATAAACAAGAGGAAAATAACAACTTTTAGAAGAAATTCAGGAAGGCACACACACACACACACTTCATTAACTTATTTCCAACGGTTGCCAAATTAGAGTAATGAAAAGTGGTCCGTGATAGAACTTACGGATGTGGCTGCTGATTGTGGCATCTATAAAATTGTAGACCTACGTACTTTTTATAGGCCTACAAGTATTGAAGGCCTACATGTGTATGTATAGTCTAGTAAATGGGTGCATCCAGAAGTTGACGAACCTTTTCCCAACCCCTCATAAATTGTATGTAGCCCTATACGCAGAGAATGAACTCGGCGCTCGAGTAATTTAATTGTCCCTATACTATACCAGATAAAGTCAGTGTCATCATCATCATCATCAGATGAGTAAGAGATGACTTACCTCTGCTGTCATCTTTGATTGATGACTTCGTCTTAACATCTCCGCTTCCAAGCTTTCGCTCCGATTGTAGATCCGGGAATTGCGAATCCACGCCTAAAAACCCAAAATTATTTTTACATTGGCCTAGGCTACATAGGCCTAATAGCCTACGCAATTTCAAACATTAGGCTATTCATAGAGTCTACTTCTAATCGCTAACACATATCTCTAAAGCGGTTCTCTAGAGTGATAAGCGCGATGCATCAGCTTATTCCCAAGCGTTATATAAGTGGACCATAGATCGTTTTCACAGGGAATTAAACTCTGTAGCCTACTTATAGGCCTACTAATAAGAAAGTAAATGTAGGCCTAAATCGAGTTTTCTATAGCGACGGTATGGCCTCGATCCTCTTCATTACATGTGCAATGAATTGATCGGGCGAGATCCTTCACCCCTCGCTCGCCCGTTTGAATGGACGTCACGCCATTTAGGTCCCCGTGAACGACCGAGATATTTAAATCCAAGTAAATGCGTGGCAGCTTCATAAAACAGAAGATTGGCCTAACGTGGCTATTCCGGCTAACGTTTCCGAAAGAATCATTGCACAAGTATTGCATCTTATAGGCCTACAGTCGGTTCATTAAACACCCTACAACTCCGTCACTGCATGACTGTACTCTTTAAGGACAGTGCCAAGACTGGACCATGGAGGGAGATTTCATTGAAGATAACGCGGTGTCGTTAAACTGAAACTACTAAGCCTACATTAAACATCTTATACTTCTACTGTTGACATTGTTCTAACGTAAATTGAATACCGTAAGAGATTTAAATTTTACAATAGAGAAACATCACAATAGCACGACTTTCTTCTAGGCCTATTAGGCCCTAGGCCTATTAGGCCTATAGGCCTACACATCAAGTGACTTCTATTGCAACACTCTCCCAAAGTCTTGCCGCCTGCACCTCAGCGTGGTGGGAGGATGAATAGACAAGTAGGATATTGAATGCTTGGCAAGGCTTGACCATCAGTGGAGAAGACGTTGACCTAAACGCAGGGTGGACAGGCTCGATCATCAGAAACCCTTTACATTGTTGCCTAACGCAGAGGTAGATGTTGGAACGACACCTGTATTGGTGTAAGAGGCCGATAAATAGGCACCCCGGCTACCTTGCCCTTCCGATAGAGGACTGGTCACCATGGCCCGGCAAAAATCCCAACAGGAATAGTCATGTTGAGGCCAATGAGCTTATAATAATAACTAGACGAAGCTGACTTGCCAGACATTCTGTTAGTCACCTTTGTAACGACATCGCTATGTTAAGGCGCTATATAAATTGTCACCATTACTATTGTAATTATTATTAATCAACATCATCATCATAATCAATACCATCCTCACGTGTCGTCGAATGATGGTCATGGTTCACGATACCATCATTCGACAACAACCACTGACGTCAATCATTGTAGGCCTTTAATTACTCATCCAAAGCATTAGCATCGTTTTAATAATATTAATTTTATTTAGGCCTAACCTGTGTTTTCTTCGTTGTTTTGGGTTTTTCTGTCTTTCAGGAATTCCATCAGATCTTTTAATGAAATGTCTGAAAAAATATAAAAAAATTTGACTCATCATCATGGTCTATTTGTTAATCCGATAATCTGCCCAAATTCTCACGCGATGTATAGCCTGATGCCAGAGCGGTGGTGGTCTCTCATAACCTTAAGTGTACATGTCGCCTATAAATAATACACGTAGGCCTACGCCTATGGGTATTATTGGTATGTTGCATAGTAGCGACCTTAGGCTTAATGCTGTATGAACGTTTGTTAAAAACTCTTAGAGACACTTCCTGAACTGGTTCTGAGACCAACACTTTGCCACCTCTGATTTTGAAGACCCTCTGTAACGGCAAATGCTGTGTTACGGCGCAAATAGAAGTTGTCGCTGTTATGATTGAGTGCTTCCGAGTATACATGCTCTGTAAAATACGCTGTATAAAGTTCTGATACAATACAATAAAATAACAGAGCCAATGGCCACTTTCAATTGTCACAATTAGCGTGCAATTCGATCGCCCCATAGGTCTACATAATACGGTGCCGGCGGACATTCAGAGATTTCAAAATCTCGAGTTAGCACGGGCCGTTCACGGGGACCTAAATGGCGTGACGTATATCATTCAAACGGGCGAGCGGTAGTGAAGGATCTCACCCATGGGGGTCGAGGCCATATATAGTCGAGGCCATATACGGTCGCTATAGAAAAATCGATTTACCTTTTACCTTTACATAGGCCTACATGTTTGCACTGAAATGTAAATTAGAATAGTCTTATAGTCTTATGAAAAGACCATTAGGCGTATAGGCCCCAACACTTAAATGACTTCGTCTGAGACGTTTATGCTTCACTGAATTTCAGTTTATAGGGCCTACCTTTCGACTTGCCCTCTGAAGCGGAGGAAGGGGTGATCTTGGTCGTACTTTTGATTGCAGGCTCATGCTCTCTTGATTCACCTTCAAAACAAGTGAGTTAGTGCATCCAACCTTTCAGTTCTTTTACACAGTCTGTGTGTATAAACCTAAGCCTTAGTAGGTCTAATGGACTGTACTGACTGTAGGGGAGTAGGCGTAGTCATGGGCGGAGTTTATCATGGGCTGGGGGGCTGTGCCCCACTGGAGAGATGTTTTACTTGTTTAATAGTGCCATGTATGATTGAGGCCTGCGTATGGTCCAGCCCACCATGGGTCATACATTTGACCCCAAAAATGAGGTGATGACTATGAAAAATAAATATAAAAGGTCATCAGCTTTTTTTGGCGGATGCGATTAAATCATTTTCGAAAGTTGGGACTAAAAAAAGTCAACTTTTTCCAAAACTTGCAGCCCCCCCCCATGAGCGGAACCCAAACTCCGCCCATGGGCGTAGTCTGAATAATTTTCTTAGCCACTGGTCAACGACATAAAATAGCCAAACTAGGCCTATAACATAACCAATTACCTTTTCGTCCCTAATTGTGAGAACGGATAGGTTTTAGATTAGCTAAGTTCCTGCAACCTTAAGCTGCATAATACGAAAACAGTCGATCCAAAAGTCAGACCAGTTTATACGAGGGACAAACAAGTTTAATCTGGACATTTTTAACATTTCACAACTGCAATATCCTTGTATCTATAATAGGCCCCTTAAGCAATATAATATGAATGGCCAAGCCTTGTTAAATTGATACTCAGCTGTTTGAAGGAACCATGCCTTTGCGCAAACTGTGAAATGAACTTTAAGCTGATTGCTTTTACCGCTAACTTAACAGATGGCTTCGTGTTAATTCTGGCTACTACAGTGGGATTCTAAGCGCAAGAAATCGTCATGTAGACTAATATTTATTTAGCCCATAAGTTTTAGAAATAATTATTATAACTTGTGCCTTCCATTATTTTAATTTTAAAACGTGTGTTGATTATCACACGGTATATTTCATGAAAGTCATGGCATCAGCTTTTATAAGATCGGCCTAAATGGACCTAAATAAATGCCTTTTTCGAGGTCTACACACATTATATAACTCTCGCATTACTTTGACTGCATACCTTCCTTCTTTCTATCTTTCTCAGTTTCCCGAACGAAATTCCACAGATCCTGTAAAGAAATATCTACAAAACAGGTTTCGTAAAGTAATGTGTGTGCATGTTGATCTATTCTATTAAATTGAAGCAAGTACTTGTCAGTCTTAGAATTGCCACACGATAGCGTACATGTAGGCATGTACAACAAAGATAGTAGGTTTAGAATTACAAGGGTTCAGTGCCATCTCACTATCCCACTGCGCCACCACGCCCCAAGATGTCTCAACACAATGTAGGCAGGATACATCAGATATCGATATGATGCGTACGAAGATGATGTTGATGCTGACGATGAAGATGATGACAAAGCGCATTAGTAGCCTACATCATCTAGGTGACAGGCGCAGCTTCTGGCGAGACCATCACAAGAACTTGGACCCATCGCAAAGAACGCATGGTTTTGCATGGTATGTTCGCGAAGGCAATCGAACCAGGAAACAACCACCCCTTAACATCTTTATGCCCAATACATGGTTTGATAGATAGCCAATCTAGAAAATCCAATATTATACATTTATAGGCCTACATGTATCTAATGAAACAGGACAATAGTCTTAGTCTACCATTTAGTCTTAGTCTACCATTTAATTCGCCTTTGTCCGAAGACTGGTCGTTCGATGATGTAGCGCCCGACTTCTGCGCCGATCTGCCTGAACTTCCTGCTGCCTCGTTCAAGTTCTTCTCGAAACGATCCAGTCCTGGAACTATTTCCGGTTCCTGGCGATCTGCCATAAGCAACAAAACACAACAGAACTGCAGTCTGGCCAAAGCACGTGGTAAGAAATATGTATATTATGACAGGGCAGAAATAATACTCTTGAGTAACTGTAGGGGATCCTATGTTTATCCTTGCATCAATCATCAACCACCATTTAAAACGAAGCAACCATTAATAACCGAAACCACCCGAAGGCATCCGAAGCGTAGTTGTCGCATGACTCGGGTCTACGCCGGTTTCTCTCCACAAGGCGTCGAATAAGAATTGACGTAGATCTAATATTTAAACCAGGTGTTGACAACAAGTGGTCAGAGCCAATCTGCCTCTGGATCTCAGCGATCTAGACCTAAATTTATGCTTAAATTTAAACATATGAGAAAAATCAAATTAGAAGATGTTTCTTCATTCAATGGTTTCATAGCAGTATGAAACCAAAGTGAATATTAGAGTTCTTGTAATCTGTATTTACATGTACGTATGCATGTATGTACTATGTAGGTACATATGCATAGCATCTACGTAGTATACATACATATTATACGTATATACGCACGTAGGCCCTACATATTGAACATACGCAAATACATATAGCCTACGTAAGCCTAAATACATTATACATACGTTGAATTGAGTCAATTGGGCTACCAAGGAAAACAGGCTGTTATTATATTATACATACAATACATACATACATACATGCATACACACATACATGCATACATGTACATACATACATAATGTATGTGTGTAGACAGGCATGTATGTCCACAAGTAGGTTATGTATGTACGTACATATTCGTATGTAATGTATTTATTTGCACTTGTCTGTATGCACTAATGTATGTGTAAATTGTGTATATAGGGCCTATATTATATATTATTTATATATTACGTAAAGTAGGTCTTATGTACGTATACAGTGATGTATGTTTGCCTATTGTCTATAACTTGGTCCGTTCTATAAATCTGTTGCACAGGACAACGATATGCGATGGAGAGAGGACTTTGGTGGAAAAGAGTCAGTCTGCAGAGTCTTTTCATCAGAGGTCAAAACTGAAACCTTCCATTTCAATGGACGAAACACGCCCTATACCGAATTGATCATTGTGGCGTCTGAATAATTACATTTGCCATGACAGCGATAGAGCTACATAAATTAAAGAAACGACTTACACACGGATGGCAAGTACTGAGATTTTGGACCATTATTCCTTGAGACCTGAACAATAATTATAATATGCTGACAGTCTGACACACTTACAATCTTCGTCTCTCGATTCTCTTTCTACAGATTCCGCCAAAGGATCATCGATATCTGATGCCAGAAAATACACAAAAAGTCACTGATCAGCGACAGAAACAATCATCTATTCATCAACGCCCCCATCCATCCATCGATAAATCCACCCATGATGCCTTCACCCACCCATTCTTTGATCCACCCACCTATTTTTCAAACCCCTCATCCACCCTTTCATTCATCAGCCATCCATTCATAAATCTATCTGTTTAATGTCATTGCCCATCCAGCATTCCATCTAACGGTCCTACATAGACAGCCAGACAATATTAGACACAGACAAACGGACGGACCAACAGAAATACAGACATACACTCGTGATGATATATACAGTACTGTATAATTATGGCATGATTATATGTCAGACATAATAATTATGAAGGCTATAAGGAACGGATTGACATTGTGTGGTATTAGCCAGGCATGTTGTCGAGACTTAAAAGACAAAATACATGTAAGCATAAGTCTTGAATCTTGAAGGACTATAAGCTTATCATTATGCAACATTGAAAAGCCTTCGATTGCGTCTTATGGGTCTCTTGCATAAGCCAACACCCTACACTGGATTAGGCTACTCAGTCTATATTAACGCACGTGCGGATCAACTCGACTCGAACCTCATGTACGAGTGTATACAGCAGACAGTCAGACTCAGACACTTCATGCACAAGTGCTAAATGTCTGCAGATGATGTATGTTAACATATAATAATGCATATGCTATAATGACCTATAATTGATCTGGCGTCTCTAGCAATAACGAGACAAGTTGTCTACAAATTAAGTCTGGCTGCACGAGCGATGAATAATATTAAAGACTTCTGCATCAGTTTCAACAATGAACCAGACACGGTGGTGTAGTGAGTCTACACCTTTCTTACAACAGAAATGTCGCGCTGAGTGCTTAAGTAAAAGAATCATTGTTGAGTTAGCCTATGCCTACATGAAGTCAAAAAGAGTCGCAGTTTTCTGTCTAGACTGTGTGTTTATCTGGATGGCCTATTGCCTAATCGTTGTCAATGACTATCTATCTGACGATGCAGTTAGTCATTTGCTGGTATATTTAAAAGCTGCAGACCCTTGTGAACTTAGATCACTCCATGAATTGTATACATTCATTCTTCATCACTTCCTTTTCTTTGTCGTCGTTATAGATAAGGAGCTGTAGTCCTATCAAGGCCTTGAGCTGTTGATACCAAAGCATTGACTGTGACCAATCTCACTTGCCATTAATATAGGGATCATAAGTGGAGCTAAATCTCGATACAGAGTTCTGCTGAGCAAAGAACTTAAACCTTTCGGGTGATAGTTCAGCCGTGACCGTCGCACAACCGACTGAACCGAACCAATATTAATCGTCTTCATTATCTGAATCGGTTTAGCTATTAAATTCTGCTTCGTCCTCGTCATCATAGGGCCTAAGTGACCCTTTCAGTTGTAAATACATAAATTTTATGGTAGTATGCCAGTATGCAATGCCATTTCCTATACGTAGCCTGTACCACTGGAAGCCATCCGCCTTGTTGCCCCTCCATAGAATGCAATGTCCATTCATAATAGTCAGGTCATATAATACCAGGTCCTGTAGAAGTATGAAACCTTCACGTGATTGTTATTGTAATCGTAACTCGAAACTTCTGTAGCGCCCACAAAATCGGATTGGCGGGAACCAGCTTATTCACAGCCAGGCGCCTATGTATAGCAGGAGGACAGACAGACGGATGCTTAC
>JAQFXW010000846.1:0-16721 GCA_034693945.1 Dendrobaena attemsi
CGAAACAGTAGTAAATAAATACTTTCATTGGACGCATTGACGCTTTATAGCGCGCTCGCAATACAACTTCATATGAAAGCGCGCTTTAAAGCGCGGTTGCCAGTCAAAGGGTTAATATATTAACTCCTTGACAATGAATGACATCGAGTGTGCACCAAAATGCATAGAAAAGACGATCAGGCCTAAGGGATTATTATTGGTGTCTTTGTTGAGAATTGGGAATGTTGTTTTCCCGATTTCTTCACGATTGTATTGTGGTTACTAAAGGATTGTAGTCTTTCCCCAATTGGTTAAGAGAACATTACGTCCATTTGATTTTTTTTTAATCAAGAAGAGGAGAAATCCTTACCTTTAGATTGCCTATTCCCATGCAAATGATGGGCCTTTAATGCTTAGGTAGCTAAATCGTCAGTTTAACGCTTTGAGATGTTAATTTAATGTGGTTCTAAATTTCCTATTTTGCAATGATAGAACAGCGTTTCAGTTGAATGTGAAGACGAAATTTTGCCTTTTTCTAATGTATGTATATAACCTGAGCTTGTTTGCGCTTCTGATTGTGGCTCTAATACCAACTGATCCTGGCAACCACGATTACATAAAGGGCACATGATACGTCACTTAACTGTTACAATTAAAGGAACTCGATGTGATCTAGTGACCTTCTAAGGGGCCTTTAACATAGGCATGTAAACAGCAAGTCCACTAGTTTCACTTTGAGTTCTAAAAATTGCAGGTGGCGCCACCGATGTAGAGATCCAGGACCTAATCTGGGAGATGGAGACGATGAAGTCGATTGGTCGTCACGTCAACATCATTAATCTGGTCGGGTACTGCATCCAGAATGAGGGTTAGCATAATCAGTATCTACAAATATAATATTCTAGCATTTTACATTAATTCATTCAGGGCCTTCGCATATTGCGATACAATTTGTTTTGTGACATTGTCATTAGTCATTAGTATCGCAATGAACCTGGAGATCTATAAATATGTCATTTTAAAGAAATGTCTTCAGTTATTTGTACACTCTGTATTGTGCATTAATTGGTGGTAATAAATGTCGATGTCCTATCATCCAGTGGATCTTTTTTAGCCGATTGGGACGTTGTCATGGTCTGCTGCCCATGGCTGGCTGTTCATCCCTTGCTTCTGTACATGGACCCTATTCAGCGCTTTGCACGTGAACACCAGGGTTTAACGGCTTTGTTTATTGTCAGTGTCTTGTTCTCCCACAGTCCGTGCCTATGCATTTCTTGTATTGGCTCTAGGATGAGATAGATTTTTGGCATACGAGGAGTCAACTTTGTGATTACTCGCTGGAGCCATTGGATATTCGAGGCCTACTGACGTATGTAGAAGACAGACCTGTTCCTTCCCAAATCATTGTTTCTGCTTTACGTCACTCGTTAGTGTAAGGCCACAAGTGAATTTAGGTGTGAATTTCTATTGGCCTCTTTCTTGGCCTTGGCTGTGTTGCAAAGATAATTCATTGTCAAAAGACCTTTTTTTACAATACCCTTTGTTCAGTCAGGGCCGTTAGTATCGGCCTTTCTTCCTCGCCTTTTGCAGAAAGGTTGCTATAAGGCAAATAAATACTTATAGATGAGTCTAGTTTTAAAAAGTCGAGTTGTTTTCAACAGGGTCACTGTTTGTGGTGGTTGAGTATGCGCCTCACGGCAACCTGCGGGAATTTCTCAGAAAGCGACGACCGTCGGAACTGAATGATGCCGATGAATACCTTGAAGCTGCCCAGCCCACCTTCCCACCCCTCTCGTCAAAGGATTTGGTGTCTTTTGCTTATCAAGTGGCACGAGGAATGGAGTATCTTGCTTCAAAAAAGGTTGAAATATAATACCTAGTTGCAATAGTCTTAAGTCATAAGTTATTTATCCCGGTAATCATGAGGAACATAAAGGTACATGCAGCTGACTAAACAATGAGTTGGTTATCCAGGAGATCCAGACGGGGCCAATGACCCTGCAGTCATTGTTACTATTATGATATGTATATTATGATAAGTATGGTGATGTGTGTACATCATAATAACTTATGATAACAACTATATTGTTTTGATATTTATTGTGTTGATGATCAATATTATATCATTGATGTTCGTAATGACCGTGACGATGACATGTGTTTATAATATTCAGAACGAATCTAACTATTATTAGTGGTGTTTATAATGAACATAATGATAAACTAATATCAGTATTTATCTTTCAAATACCCACAGTGATAACAACTATATCGAGTATTGATTATTGATGTTTATATTTACAGCAGAATTATGTCATTGAATTGATATTTATAAATAACCACAATGCTTTATTTATTGTTATTGTAGTAATAATTATTGATGTTTTTAATAACCATTATGATCTCTGCAATTGTTCATTAGGACCACCAGGCAGTTTCTTATTTATTTACATTCTGCTCATTTATGCTATTTACTGATCAAGTGTTTTAGAGGGTTTGCCTTTGTATGTCTTTAGATAATCCACCGGGATCTTGCGGCCAGGAACGTTTTAGTTTCTGAAGATTGTGTCCTGAAGATTGCTGATTTTGGACTGACCAGGAACACGAAAGAAAAAGAGTACTATCGAAGAACGTCCAATGTACGTTTTTACACTAAGCACAAGATTAACAAGTTCTTTTGATTAAGATGCCCTTCTTTAAATGAGTCGAATACACAATGCGAGCGCAAGTGGTCTGCTTGTTGTTATATCCTGAGTCGTCGGCTGATTTTTGTTTGGGCAGAAATGTTATAATTAATGTAAATTTGTATTTGCATACTTGAAAATATAAACTTGTAATTGCGCATTTATATAGTGCCACCAATACCCACTATTTCAAATCTAACCAAGCACTGTGGACACTTCGTGCCATTAAGATTAAGCAACTTTTGTTAGATGTTAAAATGAGGAAATGGAATAGACCGAGTTAGGTGCCTTTTAAATTAGTCTCGCAAAGTGATGTAACTTGTATTTTTCCTGTAGGGAAGAGTTCCAGTGAAGTGGATGGCTTTAGAATCGCTGATGGAGAACAGATACACTACAAAATCAGATGTGTAAGAAGTCTACTTTCTAGCTTATATGGACATGGCAGAACTCAGATGTAATAACATGGTATTACATTGATTTGATGACAAATGCTAATCTCTAGTTGTTGTTTTCCCTTCAGGGATATGGGATGGTGCCTTGTTTGTGTACTATTTAAAAAATTTGCATTGAATAAGTGTATTAGTTATTTAAAATTCAATCCATCAATCAGTCAAAATAATGAATATAGTGCCCCTTCAAGATCTCTACACAGTCCCGGTCAAATAGAAAAGTTGTTAGGAAGCGACGGAATGAAGCTAGGAATCGCAAGGAAGCAAGAATTGTCGCATGGAGACCTTAAATGACTTTGGCACCAATTCAAATGGGTAGCGATGGTAGTTTAATCTTGCCCAGGGAATTAATTGCAATTGAAATTGACCAGTGTTAGATAATTGCTATACATGTAGAACATGTGTATATTTACATTTTACAACAATGCCTTGAACACAATTGCATAGGTCAGTAAGATCACATGTTCTTTGTGTCATGATTTCTGAGGTATGGATATGATCTGATATTGGGTGTTTTGTTGTTGTGTATGTTGATAAGTGATTGCATTGTCCTTCATAATCCTATATTTTTTCTTTGTAAAAATATTGTTATAGGTGGTCCTTTGGAGTAATGTTGTGGGAGGTTTTTACGTATGGTGGCAACCCCTATCCATCGATTCCAGTGGAAAATCTCCTCAATGTGCTTCAGCAAGGTCACCGGATGGAAAAGCCTTGCCATGCACTTCCGGAAATGTAAGTAAATGTGATGTTTGTTCCCAGATCCACAAAGGATCTAGAAATAGCTGTTTGTGAGAGTTCATAATCTGTTGATGAGTGGACGCTGCGGATGGATGGGAGTTTGGATATAGAATCTAAGTTGATGTTTTAAATTTAACCCAATATTTGATCAAGAGTTTCTGTAAATTTTGAAAATATTTCTCGCACTTGTTCAAAAACTGCAGTACATATAATATATATAATCTGACTGACTACCTCGATAAAGACTCGTACTTGTGTGTGTGATCTGATTGGTATCATAATTTGTTTATCTGACACGATAGATCGATGTAAAGAGTTGTGTCTATGACTCTATGTCAGAGCTATTGCTGAAGTAAAATGAATATTGATTAATTATTAATATTAATATTGGACCTTCTCGTTTGTTGGCCTGACTATCTGGAATGAACATCCGCAAAGCTACATCACCTACCTTAGATCTGAATTTTATACCTCGATGAAAGCTGATTTGAACCGGGTTGAATCTTGAGGCCCTCGCGTATCAATTTTGTCATTTTGTGTTTTTAGATACTCGATGATGCTTCGCTGTTGGCAGAATAATCCCAAGGACCGACCGAGTTTCCATGATCTGGTCGTGTTTTTTGACCGGCTAGTCATCCAGTCAGCACATCTGGTTTGTTTCTTCTGCATAAATGTTCTCGTTCTGTTCTGCTGTTCTCGTCGGTTTAGCTGTGAGGGAAAACCGAAGACAGTTTAATTAGTTGATTTTGCCTTGTGTAAGGTTACTCTTTGTCTTTGATGCAGTGGCTTTGATTTGGTTTTGAGAAGATTGTCTGCTTATTTTAGTTCTCATACATTATTTTATATGATTCTGACTGCCTTGCCTATCTCATTCTGTCTCTTTCCGTCTTTTCATTACTGGTAAATTAGTTATATTTCAGAATTCTTTGGGCTGATGTTATGCTGTTTTCTGTAAGATTAAAGGTATATTTCGAAATTGTATATCACTAGTAAATGTATGTAAATGTATAAAATATTTCTAGCAGCAGTTCATTTGTACTGTGTATTTCTATACCGCCTGTTACAAACCACTGCAACTCCAAGGCGGTCCCGACTACAGCCCACAGGTGTGTCAAATTTTACATGCCGAAGCTCTTGAGCAATGTGAGTGAAGGACTTGCTAAAGGTCCCTACGCGATTGGTGGGATTCGAACCTGCAACCCTTCGGTTTCAAGGCGGCGACCTTCACCACTACACTACCACGCCCCACAAGAAGATGTTTTAATGCCTACAATTCTATGTAGAGGCAAACATAAGTGAAATTGGACATACATGTTTCTTGCCTCAGATTTACAAGCATGACTTTTGTGGATTACGAAGTTTTATAATAATGATAAAATTAATTACAATCTGTTTTTGAAAATTCGTATTGCATTTTCGACAGTAGTTTTACCAATGCTCGCTTAGTTGAAACTAAACCCTTATTGTAACCAACTGTTGCTTAATTGCAATGAATTTAATTGACTTTGTAACGGCTCATAATAAATTCACAGAGAAAATTACGAGTTTTCTGATTTTCTGAAAATTAAATATTTGATTCGCAGAACTACTTGAACTTGGAGACGATCATTGATGACGAAGTTTTCCACGAGGGAATTGAGGAAACGGATCGACTTACGGGTGGTTCAGAGGAGATGGTCATCACAATCTCACAGCCACTCGGCTCCGACAGTCAATATGCTTCCATGTCAAGCGACCGCACATGCTCACCCTCCCACAGCGGAAATCTGAACGAAGCGGAGGGAGAAACGTGCAGCGAAGTCTGAAGACATGGCAGAACTCTGGAAACTTTTTGACAATCAAGCAGCTCGATCTGTTTCTATTCTTAGACGAGAAGTCTCTGTGTGCTGTCATCGTTGACTCTTAACACCAGTGAAATTTTAAGTTTTCTCGATGAATCTGTGGGAATTTTCGCCGCCCTAAGTCCCATCATTTTAGTTTTCGTAATTTTGCTGCAATTCTTGTTTGAAGGTGTCTTCAAGCAAATTGCAGTTGTACGAACATGGACTTTGTTTACTTGGTCCAGACGCAAAGATATTCGGTAGAAACCGATAGTTGATTTTGTATGCTCATGGACAATTGCTTTATTTGGAAACGGACAGTTTCTAGCATAGCAAGAGAGCTATGTAGCTGTGAAATGTTATGTTTTGAGTTTGGTGAAGGACATTTGTAGGAGAGTCTATGGATGTCCTAATCTGTCAGTTGTTTCATTGTTGTTATGATACAGTAACGTTGTTTCAGGGAAGTAAGACTATTTTGGTGACAACACCATTTCAGTGTTGTAACTTTTAGGAATGTAATGTTAGACATCAGTGATGTTCCAGGATGCTCTAATGCTACTTTTGGAGTTGTAACAGTGTTTCCATGTTCTAACAAAGTTTTGATGATGCAAAAATGCTTTTGTTTATGTGAAATTGTTATCGTGATTGAACATTATGTGAAGTAAATGCTTTTGATTTTACTTGCTCATTCGTTGGTCCGGCTAATTATGCGTTTTATGAAGAGTTTTGGCCATGAGCGGAAAATGCAGTAGTAAAGAAACATTCTACTTATATGTTACCTCAGTTTTAAGAAATGTAGAAAGTCATTCGGTTGTACTTTTATGTTACCTGAGTTTTAAGAAATGTAGAAAGCCGTTCGGTTGATTTTCATTTCCATTCAAAGGTTTTAGTTGAACTTTAATGTTGATCATGATATCTTTTAATACACTGTTCTATTTTATGGTTTAAGAAGTTAAGTATTTCGATTTCTTAACTGTAATGCTGATTTTGAACCTATTCTGTGTGTGCTGAAAATAGAGCATCCTCTAGAAACCCATAAGAATGTCTGCTTTAATACATCAACGAGCAATGAGTATTGGATTTTTATGGAATTTTGTATTTCATTGTTTACAGAATTAATCTCTTGCAGAGGGCATTGAATTGTTTTATATAAATGATCGTTAAAAGTCAGTTACAGATCGGCAGTTGTAAGGCAATTAGTGTGAACCAAAGGCTTTGGTATCCGTAGGATGTATGGTGAGTCGTCCAAAGAGCCAAATTGATGCCTGTGCCTTAAACGTAGGATTTCAGTCACATTAGTCTTTGCTGAAATGTATTTAATGTGAAATCGTAATATGTCATGTGTATTCATATGGTGCCTAATGCAAGTGCCTTGTTTAATGTGCCATGCCTTCCTTCTTGTCTAATGTGCCTTGTCTAATGTGCTGTGCGTTGTCGATCAATATTGTTGCCTGTGGTCAGTGGAGTGCTAAATGATTTAATTGCCTTCAGTGTTGTGAAGTGGATTTTCCAACTAAGATCACCAAGGTAACCTTACGTTGGTTCTTTCCAGGTGCTCACTGCTGAGTGTAAGGTTCTTTCAGTTCAACCACGAGTCAGAAGATGGATGACAGTCTTGTCTCTGAAAATAATTTCTGTGGTCATGATGATGTTTTGACTTTTCCATATACTTGGATTCTGAGTTGACAACTGAAAGAGAATTGTTGTGTAACATTGCTGCAAAACAACAGTTCGGTTTTTTAAAGTGCTGCAGTGATCATTTGCCTCTGCGTGCTTTCCGTGTCTCTTGTTATAATGTTAGGGTAGTAGTGCAAAGAACAAGAATTGGTTGAAATTGTTTTCATTGGTACTACTCATTTGATATTCACTTATTACCTGTTTTTCACTTCCTGTGTGAAATTAAGTTCCTTCAGTGATTAAAGTTAATGACAATTTGAGCTCCGTCAATAGAAAAGGAGGAAACACATTTGAAGAATTTCTAAAGAGTTTTCAGAGACCAACGAAATGCAGATAAAGATGCTGAGATAAGTAATAGGAGAAAAAATTAAAGATCTTATTACTTTCTAAATTGTAATTTAAGCCAATAATTTTGTATTTTTGCCTTTTGTGAGATTGACTGATGAGAGTCATTGCTATGTTTTGTAATTGATATGTCGTTATAATGCATGTTTTCTAATAATTTCAGATTACATTACATGGATGATGTTTATTTCAAGAGAACTTTTGCAGGTTAAATGTTCCATTTTGCATATTGGTTCTATTGAAGACAAACCAAATGCAAAGCTTGTGCTGTTTAGCTGGTTTGTACACATCTGCTGTGCATCAAGTTGTACACTTGCACTAGGCTGCTCAGCCCAGATTAATTTCTAAGGAGTTTTGCTTTCAACACTACCCTACACTACACCGCGTACACGACCCTGAAATATTCAGCCGGCCAGGGTCATGCTATGCTCCTTCGACGCCATACCGTGAAGTGGATTGGCCCTGTTTAATTAGTCTGATTATTTCGCTACATCTTTAATGTTGTTGGATTTTAATGGTTAGCTATACATTTCACTGGCCAAGATTTATTTGGCTGTCATGTTTAGACGTTCGTAACCTTTTATCCAGATGTTTTTTAAGGTTTGTCAAAACTCTTGTTTGTGCCTTCCTCCGTAATTTGCCTTCCTGCCCCATTTATTGATATTATTGTTCATTGATCTTCGACTGTTCTACATTTAAGATCTTCATCAATGTTATTGATTGATTTTCTGTGAAGTCTTCACTGTTTAAATTTCTTGATCTTCATTAATTGAACTTACTGGTCATCGGTTTGGTTGTTGGTCATCATTGAGTTCCATTTTCACTATTTCACCAATTTTGATCGTGTTTAATTAACTGTCTACTTGTCTTCGTTGAGCTGTTTGTAATGTCTGTTGAGCTGCATTTATTCTTCATATCTTCTGCTTATTGATATATATATAATTCCTGTATGTGTTGTTGTCTTGTGTGGCAGCTATTCATAACCGTCTTTTTAGTGATGTACTAAGTCTGCATAATTGACTGATATCTCAATGCTTCATTCCAAGTGCCTATTTGTTTCATCTGTTTTGTCGATATTTCATTCCATGGGGCCTTTGTTGTATCTGTCAAGTTTGACAATGCGCCCTTGTGTGTAAATAATTCGCATTTGATTGTCTTCAGTCTAGTATATAATTGCATTTTTTTTCTTACAATCTAGGGTTAATTGACAATCACTGCCAAACTGTTTTATGTAAGAAGAATGGTTGTCCATCAGTTTTTGGATTACTGCATTTAAACGAAGACCTCCCACTAGCATTGTCTGCTTATACAAATCATGCCTTTGAAGTGGCGCAGCCAGCTTACTTTGTACTATGATCTATGCATTTTCCTGGTTCGGTTCTCCATTTATATTTAGTAATACAGTTCCAGTTATAGTAGCGTGCCTTATAAAATAGATAAAAAATTGTGTCTTTGAGCGGGTTGACTTGGCTGCGTGGGGAAACCTCGGTGTGCTTCGAAGAAGATTAGCCTCAAAATTACCTTTCTCAGGCATTGTGGTTTAGCTGTGTCTTAAGCTAAATGGTTTGCTTTGTACCATAATTAGTTCCTATGAAAGTAAAGAATTAGTGTTCGACGTGTGACATGTCATTTATGAAAGCCAGATTTCCAATTAGTCTGCAGTTCATGTCGAGGTATTAATAACTGGTACTGGTTCAGAGCCAGATGCGTTTGCTTTTACCAGCAAGGAATTTTTATACAAATCGGAGGGTATGTAAACCATGTGCAGTTGTATTACATATACATGTATATCGTATACTATGCATTATAATGCATAATATATTATGCAGATATAGAATATATCATGTGGTGGTATAGTGGTATGCTCTGTGCTTTGTGATCGGAGGGTCGCAGTTTGAATCTGCCTCCTTCATGTGCAGTTGACCTGTGGGAAGGGGCCGCAGTTGGTGTGAGGAATATAGCATCTAAATACCAATTCCCATAAGCTACAGTAGGTAAACTCAAATTTCTTTTGCTAATAGGCATAGTAAATTGGGCGCTTAAGCATCATAACTCTTGACATGAGTGCTGTAGTCGTGAGCGCCTCTGAACAGTTCCTACTTAAAGAGGTGCTATATAAATACTTCAATGCAATATATATAAGATATATTGATGTCTGTTGCTTTGGTGGCTCTGTGTGTCATGGTGTAGCATAAACGAACGCTGTCCACCTGAATAGTTTCATCCTCTCGGATCGTCATGAAGATGTCATCTTGAAAGAGTGCTATATGAAATGGTTGTAATAAATTTAGAGTCCTGTAGTTATTAGTGAGCTGTGTTTATTGGTGATACCTATATGCAAAATAGCATATCTGCCGATGATCTTGTAACTGTTTGTCTTGATTGCAGCAATGACCTTCAACGGTCGATGCCTGGATACCTGCGCCAATGTTATGAATCGCGTTGTTGTATGATGAAGACTTCTTTGTTAAGACATTGTGGTTTATCTCAAAGTTGTTAGTTAGATCTGTACTGGCCGATCCTATCCTGACGGCCATGATCGTTAGTTAACACCTACATTGACCCATGATGGTCCGTGCAATTGGTACAGAGTGTGGGACTGTTGTATAATGGAATTGAGTGTAGTTGAGGACATTGTACTTCAGTGGATATTTGTTATAAATGGATGCTTCTACTTTACTTGGCTTTTGTGCATAATCTGGTCTGTTAAAAGTTAAAAGTGTTAATCCGTCTTCCATATCAGAATTCTTGATTTACTTGATAATTGTTCGTCTTACACTGACTTTTTCGTATCGAATTTATGTCCAACTGCATTATTCCGTGTTAAATGTTCCTGTAAGCTAGCTGCAATGTTTTTCTGAAGCAATGTTTGCGCTTGGATTGGGTTGGTTGTTTTGGAAGGGTAGAGCAACTTTCATCTTCCTCTTTTAAGTGTTGTCTTTGCTGCCAGTATGCTGTGAAGCATTTGTTTGTACCATATGCAATTCTCGTACAGAATATGTTCAGTATGTGTCAAATGTTGGTATGCCAGATGGGCTCTAGGCATTGAACACTGGTAACATTTCTAAGCCTGATGGGCCGCGTTCTATCTTTGTTGGCCCGAGAAGAGCCACATTAATTGGGCCTACAGTCGCCTTTCAGTTTTTGCCAGTAGCACGTGGCGAGCCACTATGGCATGATGAAGTTGTCTGTGTGGAGTAAAGACGAAATAATTATTGCAGCTTTGGTAATGCAGTGCCTTTAAGTTTTGAGATCGAAAACTGCCAAATATTTATCGGCCAGCCAGTAATTGTTTGGAAGAGTTTGCCAAAGAGTTTTAGAATTTGTCGAACCAACCGAATAAGATCTTAAAACATCGCTTGTAGAAATTGCAACGAATTGTGCACAGTTGGACAATAGTTTCTAAACGCAAACATTGCTCTAAAGTGTTTTCTTTGTAAGAGTTTGGTGACGTGTATAATATCAACTAACCTATATCATCTATATTCACCTCAATCTGTGCGGTTTGTACAAAGTTTTCGAAACTGTACAGCCTGCCTATTGGCACTTCGTTAAATGTTATAAATCTGTTTTGAAATATAAAGATCGTACAAGTTTAAACGTTAGTTGAGTGTCTTTCTTTACGCAGTGGAAAGTGTAGTTGAGTACACTGTAGTAAAACAGCAGTTAGCTTCTGGACTGTCAACTTAGAGGTTGGGGGTTCAAATTGCAACCTCCGTTCCCCCGCCCCACAAGAACTCGCTGTGGTATGTTTTACAGTCATTTGAGAACTAAAATCTCTTTGACCGTGCTCGAGTCCGAAGCACCTCTGAGAGGTCCCTTTAGGCTTGAAGAGGCGTTGTATAAATTCTCTTTGCTGTAATGAGTAAACTGTTGGTGAAAAGATGATCTGGGCTGCGGAGACGGAGATAATGAAGTCGCTAGTGAGCATATCCACAGCTGCATCTTTGGATCATCAAGGAACTGCATGCTCTCCAATACAGACATTATTCTGACATGTTTAAACAATGCCCAACACATTCAATTTAACTCCTTTCTGAGTCACGGTTGCTCCCTAGAACCATAGATATGATAAGCCTGGATGGTGCAAGCTAAGAGATTATAATTATAATAATCAATACATTGACCTCGATGGGTGAAAGCAAGCCTGAATCTCAATTTATTGTGAAGTCATACCTATCTATGGTCAATTACGTCACCCGGGGCAGAAAGCGCTCTTAGCGTTTACTAATCATGCGGTATAGGCCCTACGGAAGGGGAAGTTTCGTAGGTAGGCTCGGAAGATGGGTAGGCCTACGTGTGTACTACGTAGGCCTACATGCATAGGCCTCCATGATTAGGCCTACATTCGAAAGACTACATATACAGGCCTACATACATAGGCCAACAAGCATGGGCCTACATGCATTGCCTATGATGGGCATACATATATACTATTAGGCATACAATTTCATAGATAGGCCAACATGTACATAAATCTACGTGCATAAGCCGATGTGCATAGGCCTACATACGAAAGACTACATAGCTAGACATACATGAATTAGCCTACATGCATTAGCCTACATGCATAATCCTACATGCATGGGCCTACATGGCAGTCCATGGGAAGGCCTACACACATAAGTCTACAATGCATCGGCCTACATACATAGGCCTACTTGCATGGGCCTACATGCATAGGCACACATACATACATATGCATACATAGACAGGCAAACATACATAGGCCTGCATACATAGGCCTACGTGCATAGGCCAGCATGCATAGGCCTACATACATACATGTAGGCCTACATACGAAAGACTACATGAATACGCCTATATGCATAGGCCTACACACATGGCCTACTTACGAAAGACTACAGATTGGCCTATATGCATAGGCCTCCAATGCATATGCCTACATAGATAGGTCTACATCCATAGGCCTACATACATAAGCCAACACACATGTGTATATGCCTACATGCATAGGCATATATAGTGAGCATACATACTATAGGGCAACATACATTGGCCTGCATACATAGGTCATCGTGCATAGACCCACGTGCATAGACCTACATGCATAAGCCTACGTGCTTTGGCCTACGGGCGTAGACCTGCATGCATGGGCCTACATACATACGTGCAGGCCTATATACGAAAGACTACTGCATACGCCTATATGCATACTCGCAGTACCTTTAAGTTTTGAGATCAAAAACTGCTAAATATTGCCAGCCAATAATTGTTTGGAAGAATTTGCCAAAACAGTTTAGAATTTGTCGAAACAGCCAAATACATCTACTAGAAGCTGCAACTCTCCGTTTCCACTCGACAGGGTCACAACGATCCTTCACTCTGAATATTAAACATCTGTAGCATCATCGATTACATGGAATTTCATCATCACTCTTTCCCGCCATCCTATTCCGCCCGACTTGAATTTGTCACCAGATGGCTGCATGCAGCAGCCATCAACCAATAGAGGCCCAGCTTACAATTCCTGCTTTTGGTGACAAATTACTTCGGACAATAAGCCTAGTTTCTGAATGCAACATTGTACATCTGTACACTAAGTATTTCTTTATAAGAGTTTGGTGACCTGTATATCAAATATACCATCTATATTCACCTCAATTTGGGTGCTTTCTTAAAAGAGTTTGATATTGTACACAGTGTACATAGTTAAACGTTATAAATCTGTTTTGACATGTAAAACTCATTCAGTCCATACACGTGTAAGCGCTAGTTGAATTGTCTTTATTATGATGTACTGATGTAGGGACAGTGCACTGTAGTATTTATAGTGGTTAGCTTTCTGGACTGTCAACTTTGAGGTTGAGGTTCAAATCACATCCGTGCAGGTCGGAAATTTGGTTATAGAGATTTCTGGTCTACTCGCACCTCCAACTAACTCAGTGATACCGAGTACACTGGCCAACACTTTAGGTGAGAAGATGATACATCGAGGGAGATGACTGGCCCTGCCTTCTTATGCGGGAACTAAAAAAGATGAAGTCATAACACGCATATTCACGGTTGACTCCTGGATTTCTACATTAATGACACGGCATTGTAAAACAATGCCAACATTCGGTGTCATGCACTCGCTACAAATATATTTGACTTCTAAATCTATGGTGCATAACCGTTTAAGCGATGCAAAAACATCAACTGCTATAGTCTGTATTGTGTGTACATTTATTATAATATGCAACTGTTTTTGGAGTCTTGTGTTGAGCACAGTTCCGTGTAGATGATTGGGCGAGAACTACTGTCAAGTTCTGCTGGTGACCTTTTGCGAAGGCTGACCTTTGGAGTTCAGGATGACCCTTTGAATCTTTGCAGTCAGGTCGTCGACTCTCTTGCTCAGCTGAACAGATATCTCGCCCTGAAGAGCAAAGGAACCAGAATATGCCTACTTTGATAAAAGGTGATGATGGAGGTGATTAATATATTGACTGATCGATAATGATTTCATTCATTCATTCATTTCGAAAATTTATATAGCGCCCCTTCAAGGAACCTAATCCGATCAGTTGATTGACAGGTTTGATTGACTGATGGCAATCAAAACTTATAATTCGTTGACTGATAGAACCAAATGATTGGCAAGGCGATTGCGAGCAATGACTTATAATTATTGCTCATTTTATCTGTGGAGTGATGTTTCAACATTCATGAATGTTGCTGACAATAATTTTAATGAAAAATCTGATGATTATGATCACGAATCGTTGCAATGATGATGACACCTTGCATTATGATTACGGACATAGAAAATGCGCGATACAGGTTATTAGGGTCCAACAGAAGTCGAATTTAATCTATGGCAGCCAAGCAGGGCGCCACATGCAATCTACATCTCGATTTACAAAGCACTCTAGCGAATGAAGGATGAGTCTTCCTGTGGGGCGTTCTTTTCTGACTCCGGTATTGAACTCGGTTGGTCTGCACTTTGGGCCATCTCGTATCCAATGCTCCACGACCCCGTGCCAGATGAAGGGAAATGTGGTTGACTTAAGGACGAGACCGAGATTTATAGAGGGATGAGAGAACTGGGGACGATAGAGCGCCACCTAGGGCTGAGACTGCAGCTGACCTCTACGTCCTTTGCCATTTCCTCGTAGACGCTTTGAATGATTCGCTTGATTTGGTCGATGGGAATGGTGGCGAGCAGCTGCTGCTCCAGAAGAGCATCCTTCTCCCTCGCCTCCTCCTCTTCTGCAGTTAAACCCTTGAAGTGCACCAGCAGAAAAGACTTCGATAAACATGACCAGCGCTGGTGCATTATGGTGTAGGAATATAAGAAATAGGAGAACGCCTTTAAGTTCCACAGCGAATACGTAAGAAATCATTGCCGAGTGCCACGCACAGCTAAACTGTTCAGAGGCACTATTGAAAATTATGTCTGTGCAGTCCAGTCATTTGCGCCTCTGAGTAGTTTCTTGAAGAGGCGCTATATAAATGTCCAAAATTAATGAGTGAAAGACTGGAATAAACTCTGCCTAAACACCCCAAGTTCCCCGAAACAATTGAATATAAGGAGCCGAATGCAAAACCCATCGATTAACGTGTTGAGCCAGTGTGTAATTATAAACATCCATATTATTATGTTCTAATACACGGTGTGTTGGATTGATTCGAAGACTCATAACAAGCTTTAGAAATGCTGTCCTATAGCCATTAGTTTTTGGTTCTACCAGTTGCCTTTAGTCGGTTGCTTGTAGGACTGCTCAGGAAAAAATAGGCATAACCTCCACCCAATTACGAATTACGGTATATCTTGGATATATCCTTGAGAAGAGTATAGGCTGTTATTGGAAGAGTGGCGAACCTGTTCCGGCTTCTTCTGAGTGATGTAGAGATCGAGAATCTCTTGCGTCACGCATTCAGTCAGCGGAGCAGGCCAGTTCCACACAGGCACCTCCAGTTCAACCTTCAATCATAATATAAACCTTCAATTATAATATAAATAACATCGCCACTTCCAACATACTTCGCTTCATCATTATCATCATTAATTAGCAGAAGCAACGACAACTGAGACGGTGCTTTGAAAACGTTACTTAATTAACAGAATGCGAATATTAACATAGCCTACTGCTTTGTCTCGTATGGTGTCCGCTAGTTTGTTCTTAGCGTTGAATTACGTTTTCGATGTTCATCATAGTCCCTGTCTCATCCACACCATAGGCCTACTGATGAAGCGAAATCAAATACCAGTGCTGGCAAAAACACTGCCTTCGTGCCTAAAGATGCCTACATGTATGCAACAGACTCAATGCGCACGGGCGGAGTTTGGATTCCGCTCATGGAGGTCTTCAAGTTCGTAAAAAAGTTGACCTTTTCGTAGTCCCAACTTCCAAAAAATGTATTCATCGCATCCACCAAAAAGTTAATGACCACGAGAGCCCCTGATGACTCCGCCCACGTCAATAAGTCAGTGACAACGACTAAACAACTTAAATTAAGTAAATCAATTGGATTTGGAGTTTGTTCTCTACAGTTGTATGACCTGTGTAGGTCTAGCTACTTACTTCTTGTTGAGCGTAGCATTCGTCGTGTTTCTCGTGGAAGAGACTTTCGTACAACTTGTAGTGTTGGAAAAGACTAAGAGAGACGACAAGAAACCAAGTGCAGACATTAGTTTCTTAGAAGTGCCTACACACTATATAGAAAGTACTATACGCTTGCACTCTTTTGTGCCAATGTCGTTCGGTTGGAGGTTAATTCTCCTATAGGCCTATTATGTTATTGTGTTCATCATCATACAGTTTTTTTAATTTGTTCCTCGTCAACTCTTTTTCTTTATATCTAGGCCTACTCCCTTCCGTCTAATGTAGGCCTATTGCATATCCTTAATCCTTATAACTGCGGGATAAGTGACGATAGATATTCAATCATCAGTTTCGATGTTGTTATAGTCAGTAATAGTTATTTTCACTGCAAGATTCTTTTTATCACATCATCATCACCATCATCATCATCATCATAATCATCATCATCATCATCATCATCATCATCATCATCATCATCAT
>JAQFXW010000847.1:0-16718 GCA_034693945.1 Dendrobaena attemsi
TCTAATCAGAAGCGCTTCCGGCTCGAGGACTCCGAGGAAAAAGATGAGACTTCAAGGTGCGAACAGCAGTAGGAAGAGAGACAGAGAGCAGAGTTGAACGAAGTTCAGAAGGAAGACCATTCCACAAGCAGGGGCCAGCTACAGCAAAAGCACGAGTCTGAGCAAAGGCAGTCCGAGCACAAGGAGATCAGATCGAGCAAGAGAGCGAGGTGAGCGGAGAGACGAAGGTGACAGAGGCCTTGACATGAGATCAGTAAGATAACCAGGAGAGCGACCAGAGAATTGCGACGGACAATTAATCCATAGTTTAACAATAGCCTGTGAGTAGTAATGATTATGATCACTATGATATATGGTCCATGCGATAAAATACCAGAAATATATAAATATTATATAGGCTATATATAAATGATAAGTATGTATATGTATATATTTCCGTCCCTGGATCTTCTTTATTTCTGTGTTTCCGTCATCATCTGCGGTCGAAGAGGAGGAGTAATATCGGTTGCTTCAGCTAATGAATGCAGAATAACCGATGGAATGAGGAGGAGGAAGATGAGGAGGAGACAGAGGAGGAGGAGGAGGAGGAAGAGGAAGATGAGGAGATGAAAAAGCTGCCGACAAAGAGGATGCTCCAATTGAGGAGCTGTGCATTGGATGCAATTGTCTGATCGCTTGGCCTCCTTTTTAGCAGTCAAAGCGTATACCCTCAAGTATACATCAGAGTGTTTACAACGAGAAGTGTGTGGACACATGGGCGACCCTGGATACGGTCCCACGAATTTATCTTCAAGTCCCTAACAACAGACTCCTGCCACACCGTCTAATCACAGACGCTGATAAGTGGACAGTACGTGTAATATTATTTATTACTATAGCTTTCGCTGTTGTGTACACAAAAACAACTTAAATTTAGCTTTTAGTGAACTTGGTGTAATGGTGTTTATTATTACACTTATATTGGCATGGGCGCAGGATGGCTAAACCTCACGGAATGACTAGCTTAACCCTGTGAGGCTAACACCCCCCCCCCATTAACATTACATTTTCACTAGAAAAGAAGGAAAATGATTGAAAATAAGTCATCAACCTTTTGGGAAGTGATGAATGCATTTTTGGAAGTGATGACTAAAAACGGTCGTTAACTTTTCTAAACTTAAGACTGTGCAGTGTTCTGGCGCCAATAGCCAAAAGCCTCCCATGAACCTAAACCAGACTCCGTCCATCACCCATAGTGATGTTTTTTGTGTGAAACAATAAATCCTACTAGTTAGCTACACCTGTATGACGACAATACGTCACAGAAACTTTATCGAACTTTTTTAAAGCTATTGATTCTTGATGGTCGCGAAACGGACGGCAGGAGTTCCATGTTATGTCAGGCAATTCAAAAGTTGCATAATCTACAAGCTATAGTCCTACTAACATGATAATAATAATAGGCTATCGCATTCATGTAATTCTGTGAGGAGGTAGACAATCAATGCGAGAAAAACAACGAGACACACACAGACAGACTGCTAGAGGAGTCAATGATTGTCTCAGACTTGTCAAATTGTCAATAACACAATACTGTTTTGTTGATGCCATAATAATAATTATTGGCCATTTATGTGTCTTTAATTTCAATATCAGTTCTGTCTGATGCATCGTTGCGTCTCTTCTCCTTTTCGGTCCCTCCTGCTCCTCCTACTTCTTCTCCTCCTCTTCGTTCTCGTTCCGTGATTCCTCTTCCTGCAGTATACCTATTCCCATTTGTCCTCCTTAATATCTTCCTCTTCTTCCTCTTCAACTGCCGCCTGCGTTCATCCAGCCACCGATCAGCGCATTGTTTACTATATTCCTCTTCGCGTAACTCATCTCATCGGCTGCGGCAGCAACTGACGACGATCGTCCAATTGCAATTAGTGGGATGGACAGAGAGCAACGACCTACTAAGCACAGCAGCCAAGACCAGACCAAACAGTCCCTGCAGGTCACTGCTGCTGCGTGGCAGAAAGTAAAGAGAAAGCAACAAAACGCCTCTTTAGTACATAAATTCTGTGAGGATGGGTAATCATACTGCGTGCTTGTCAATATGAATTTCAATAAACGAATATATTATTATTATAAATAACAAAAGGGTCCTCTGAAGTACATAATTTTATTCAGAAATGCAGTTTCAAGATTCTTCAGTACCTATTGACATAAATGTTAATAATATATACTATACAAATTATTTATAGGCTTATGCAGTTTTGAAGTAGGCCTATAATCTAGGCCTATATAAGACTTATACATGATATCCGTTTGGTCAAAGTTTGATTATAGGCCTACATATTTTTATATGGTTTATTTTGTTTCTGTAATTACATGTACATTGTTGGCTCATGTATAGGTCAAAGAACCCCGTAAGAGATTTTGTCCTGTTCTAAGCTGTTTTCATTACTTGTATCATTATTTTTCTACCTCATTGCATTGTTTTTGGTTTATTTGTTTTATTGTTGTTGTTTTGGGTTACAATAAGAAAAATGCTTGACTTGACTTGGCTTGACTTGACATGTAGGCAATACTGGATAGCCTATACAACAAACTGTTTTGAATTGAGATTGGAATTGAATTGAAAAGTATATGTAATTAATATAAGCTTATAGAGACCCATCGCGCTTTCTATATGCTAGAAAATATATATTATACAATAATCGTATATATTAATATACAGGGTGGGCCAAGAAAGTGAGAACCCTACGGTTTTTCTTAATATTTAGTCCAAAAGTAAGAATTCTCAGACAAACTTCTACACACTGAAAGGAAATTCATATTTATGTAAAGCACCCAAATTTTACCAAAATATTTCACGCAGAACAAAAGCTGTTCAACTTTTAGTGACGTCACCCACTGTTTTTAGGTGCTTCAATAACGTTTAACAGTCTTTTGCTAGTATTTCCGCAAAGAGTAAAAATATTTTAATGAAATTTCACATGCTTAAAGGTAACTCACATTTACATATAACCCTCGAATTGTATCGAAATATTTCAAAGTCAACGAAAGTTGCAACACTTTTGTTGTAATGTTTATTGCATTACACTTTTTCGAATCATCAGAGTACAGTAGGTGGACTCACTAAAAGTGCTGCAACTCTTGTTGTGTTTGAAATATTTTGATACAATTTGGTGGCTAGAAGTAACTATGATTTACCTTAAGGCCTGTAGAATTTCATTAAATCATTTTAACATTTGGGGGAAATATTAGCAAAAATACTGTTAAACGTTATTGAAACACCAAAAGACAATGGGTGACGTCACTGAAAGTTGAATAACTTTTGTCATGTGTGAATTATTTTGCTGAAATTTAGGAGTTTGACGTAAATATGAATTGCCCTTCAGTCTGTAAAATTGTATTTGAAAGTTCTCACTTTTGATCGAAATATTAAGAAAGAACCTTAGGGTTCTCCCTTTTTGGCCCACTCTGTCTATATCGACTAATGTTAGCCACCGACGTTGAAGAATCGTCTAGTCGGCGCATGCGTCGTGAACGGCTCGCACGAAGGAGAGCATTGAGCAACCCGAAGAGTATATAATATATAAAGAGTAAATATAGAGATGCATCCACAGAGAAGGAGTATATGTTCGTGTAAGAGGAGACACTTGCGCATTCGTAGAAGTCGCTTTGTCGTCGAACAGTGTACAGGGCCTGCGTTGCGTCTGTTGACGTAAATGGACGGTGACGGTTTTCCAGGGAACTCGATCCCGATGCTCCTCGTTTCAGTCGTCAAGACTGTGCTTGTTTTGAGATAAGGAGGTTGAAACTGGAAAGTAGCAAAGATAAAAAAAATGGACCCAAAGCACATTTTCTACAGCACAGGACTACTGTGGATTTTTTAAAAGGCAATCAATTTGTTTCTACTTATTGAGCATTGCAATATTATTCGGTTCTCCAAAGGAATTATACTGGATGTAGAATGTCTATACATTGACGCCGTCTACGGATATTTTGGAGCCTCGTAGACCTCTATGTCTTTAGGTCTAGGACGTAGCGGATGGTGTGTTGAATTGCGTTGCGATTCTTACAGTTTTTCTTCTGAAATGCTGCCCTTAAGTTAAACGATCAAGAATGCCGAAACAGGTAAACTTCAGAAAGCTAAGCTAAGTATTGTCCACAGTTTGTCTGCCAACCGCGACGTAAACAATTGAAAAATTACTATAGATATACTAGGTCTAATAGTAATAGACCTATAACTATTCCGAATGGGGAGTATTCTACCAAACTTTGAATTAGATCTGAACGAAAGCATCAATTAATTGCAAATCCATTTTTATGTCTAAACTCAAAGTAGGCCTAAACTGTACATCACAAAGTAAATTTCTTGACAGTTTATGTGACATTGACAATCAAAAAGTATGAAGATAGGCTTATAGGCATAGACCTATTCCTGTTCCAAATTGAAATTTCTCTATTAGAATTTGAATGAGACCTGCACAAAATATCGAACAAAACCCAACTATTTTATATTTATTAGTTTCTGCAAGCAAAGCGCAGGGAAATCAAATGATCCAGACCATTGAGCAATTCTACGTCAGAGTCATATAGACGTAAAGTTCGTCTGTCGAGGCTGAGTCTCTGGAGTAGTGCGCGGCGTGTGTCATGTGCTTGACATGCGTTTGGTGGCAGAACATGAGCACGACTTACGCCTTCTATGTCGTCACCGGTGGCGGCAACGGGTCCAACATGGCGACGGACGAGTCTGCGAACGGAAGCAACATCAGTTCCAGCAACAGCAGCAGCAACCGTCCGAGGAAAGAGGACGAAGATGCTTTTCAGTGGATGCGCGGAATCCTTGGTCTGCTGGAGAGCTTCGGTCTCTGGTACCAGAGTTACCATGGCTACGTCAGCTCCTGCCTCTGCGTCTTCGGCATCGTCTCCAACCTGACGAACATCGCCGTTCTGACGCGTCGGTCGATGACGTCACCGACCAATCACCTGCTGACCGCTCTCGCCATCTCCGATCTGCTGACGATGACTATCTACCTGCCGTACGCCATCTACTTCCACTGTCTGACCGTTCCCGACGCCACCCATCCTCACCCTAGGGCGTGGATCGTCTACCTTCTCTTCAACTCCTACTTCACCATAACGACGCATACGGTGTCGATGTGGCTGACGGTCGCCCTCGCCGTCTTCCGCTACATCGCCGTCTGTCACCACATCCACGCCCCGTCGATGTGCAGCCTGTGGAGGGCCCGTCTCACCGTCATCGCGATCGCCCTCGCCACTCCCCTCTTCTGCATGCCCAACTACGTCCTCTACCGGTCGGTACGACTCCCGACGGGGACCTTCTGGTTCCAGGAGAATCCGTTCGTTGTCCCCTTCCACCGCTCCCTCAACTACTGGGTCTACGGGGTCATCTTCAAGGTCGTTCCGTGCGTCCTTCTCGTCACCCTCAGCGCCCTCCTCCTTCGGACGATGAAGGAGGCGAAGACTAGGCGTCGCAGCCTCGTCAGTCAACGGGGGTCGGACAGCGACGGCGGCGGCGGCGGAGCAGACGACCGAGACCACAACAGAACGACGTGGATGTTGTTGGCCGTCGTCTTCTTCTTCGTCGCCTCTGAACTGCCGCAGGGGATCCTCGCCCTCCTCAGCGGAATCGACCAGCGCCTCTTCAAACGCGTCTACGTCCCTCTGGGCGACGTCTGGGACGCCGTCGTCATCGTCAATAGCGCCGTCAATTTCCTGCTCTACTGCAGCATGAGCAGCCAGTTCCGCAGGACCTTCTGGACTCTCTTCGTCGTTCGCTGCCTTCGAAGAGGAAGGGCAGGACGAGGCAGACCGAGAAGATCTAACGGTCACATCAACAACGACTGCAGTCACCAGCAAACACGAGGTTCAGTGCAGCAGCAACAACATCATCATCATCAACAACAACAACAGCGACAATCGCAACACTCGCAGCAACCGATCGTCTCTACAGTCTAATCTGGGACAAGTATAATTATAATGGAAGTCTTGCAACGACTGCTGCAGATGGCTCTTAACCATCGCGCCAGAATAAGCTGGTACACTGTGTACTTAGGTTTTGGATTGCGATCAGTTTCAGTGAAAGGACAATAGATCGTCCGGTTACGTGTTTTAGAAGTTTTGGATTGCGATCAGTTTCAGTGAAAGGACAATAGATCGTCCGGTTATGTGTTTTAGAAGTTTGCAATTGCGATCAGTTTCACGGCTAAGGACAATAAATAGCGTAATATGTCGTCTCGTTAGGAGTTTCTGCGAAACGACAATAACTCGTCCGGTGATCAAATGCAGTTTCGGTGAAAGGACAATAGATCTTCCGGTGATCAGTTTCACTGCTAAGGACAATAAATATGTCGTCCGGTGATGCATTTCGGCGATAGGACAAATCTACAGTTCGTCCGGTGATAAGTTTCATAAAAAAAAGTAGGCCAGGAGATCTTACAGAAAACAAGCAAACAGTTACTCTGTCGGCCGGGGGAGATTTTGCATTTGTCTGCAGGTTCAGTGAATATTATTACTCAAACGACGTTACAGGCAGATACAATATTATGACCGTAGGCCTACATGATTGTATATTCAAGGCGGTCGATTTCTTCTAGGACAAAATGACATGCCATCACAGTTGACATCTTCAAAGTTGGCACAATTGGTTTTATAAACAGAAGGGCATTATAGTATAGCCTAATATGGACCGGTTACACGTCTCAACAGAAGCCCTAAACTAAGTTGGCCATAGGCCTTCGTAAGTCAATATGTGAATAAAAGAAAGGCGAATGTGTCTCGTCAGAGGAACTGTGAACTGTACTCCCCGATGATTAGTCAATGTTTTCCATATTAAAAAGAGAAGAGATAACAGACTCTATGCATTTTATGTTGTCAGTTCTCTCTCTGTCTCTCTGTTTGTCTCTCTGTCTCTCTGTGTCTGTCTCTGTCTCTGTCTCTCATATCATTTGAAGATGTATAGGCTTACGAAAAAACAGGTCTCAGTCTGACTTCTGGATTTCACACTCTAATCATTTCGTGATATTTCGTAACTTATAAGAGGAGAGAAGGTTTGTTTAACGACGGTGTATGACACAATGGCCTTTACAGTCGGAGGCAAAAAAATTGTCGGTTTATTACAACTGCATCAACTTACGGGCCTAGACTAATATATCCTACACTGCAAGAATGTAATTCATATCCTACATGACTGTGTCACTTTCCAGTAGGCTGGATGCTGTGTTGGCCATGCATTGTATTACAGTATAATCAGTAAACCTAATGGTCCAGTTATAGCCTCACTGCTTATAGATCGGGTACCCTGAGCGCATTATAATTATGACCGCACGGATCGCGAGGTTTATCTCCAAAAGTGACCTCTATTACTTGTCGGAGGTTAAAACATCGGGCTTTCATCGATCTGCTGGTGCTTTGCGCTTGATTCTGAGTAACGCAATTAGCCTTGGAGTTGACACTTTGGCCTACGATGGTCGGTAATAAAATGTCTACACGGGAATGACGGGGTCTTGGAATGAATGGCGTGTCCACTGCCCACCCCAATTCAAACGGGTGGTGAGGGATGCTATATGTACAGCAGGATTGGGTTCATGCGATGGGCTCAACATAAATTCGTGGGCTTACAATTGCAGCTTACAGTCCATACGCAGCCTGTGGAACGAATATCGGTTAGAATTCAATATGGATACATGATTAATTTTATAGCTTGTAGGCTATATGCCTATAACTGCGTGGATTACAATAAACTTTACAACTGAGGCCAAAAGTCCTCACTGCAGTAGGCCCTATATTATACATGTATACAGTGATGGGCACTATAGTATTTTGAATAGAGATTTCTTTTTTAAAAATAGAAAATACTATTTTATTTTCTATTTTCAAGATAGTTTTGAAAATTATTTTGTAAAAGTATTTTCAAAATAGTTCTAAAAACGAACTACACACATGCAGTGTAGGCTATATAAATGTAGGCTTCTAAGTCTTCTAAGTTAAGAAAGCTCACGAAATGATTAGAGTGGGAAATCCAGAAATCAGACTGACACCGGTTTTTTCGTAAGCCTATAGGGGCCTACATCATCAAATGATGAAGAGAGAGAGAGACAGACAACTGATAGTTCTAAAAACTATTTTGGAGAATTCAAAATAGTTTTCCAAAATAGTTTTTATTCTAATAAAATAATCTTCAGTCATGACTCATGCCGATAATCAGTGTATAGAACAGACTTTGCTTTTGTTGATGTCTTAAACTGTCCTATTCTGGACCTGCACGCTCCGCAGCTGGTTTATAAACCTACCTAGCTTAGCAGAGTCAGCACATCATGTTTTTTTAGTTAAAATAAATTTCTTAAACTGGTAAGAAGTGTTGTTATAATTATATCTGACACATCTGTCTATTATGTTTTGTTGAGGACTGTTAAAAATATAGTGTACAATCTATATTTGTGAAATTTGGTCTTAGCGTTCATTGCTGTTAATAAGTTTGACACTCAAAACAGGGCACATATGACCTACTGATGTCTCTTGAACTTATAATGCAAGCTCTTTTGCCACAAATCTAATTTAGTTATGGATTATTCCACTTTTTTGTTAGGCTATGTTTACTTACTGTCTGACCACAAAATATAAAAATGTTTATGAAATCAACATGTTCATAATCAGTCATAAGAAAAGTGTAAAATTGTTATTTCTGAAAGTTACTTGAAAAACTATTTTCAGAGACAAATTTCAAAAAACTATTTTCAAAATACTATTTTATTTTCTAATTTCAAAATAGTTTTGAAAACTTATGTCTATACATTGAAAACTATCTTGTAAAATTATTTTCAAAATAGTTTTGAAAACTATTTTATTTTCTATTTTCAAAATAGTTTTGAAAACTATTTTGCCCGTCACTGCATGTATAGCTAGACTACTATGCCAAGGCCTATAATCTTCAGCAAGTGATTTAGAGCGTCCTGTTTGGCATGAATAGAACACGGTTTCATTAATGCCGAAGTATACGAGTTTTTCTGTAGCGACAGCATGACTATAGGCGACTATTATGGACTTCACCACCGTTCAGTTGTCAACGAATTGATCGGGTGAGATCCTGCAATGCCGGTCGCCCGTTTGAATGGACGCCACGTCATTTCGGTCCCCGTGCACGGACCGTGCTAGCCCGATACATAAATCTACGGACATCGATGGAGAAGCGAACGGCGATCTGTGCGCTCTCTTTCACAGACCGGAATGAGACGCGGTCTACATACGTACGCTCTTACGATGTAGCAAACTGTATATAAGTCTACTCCGCGTGTAGGCCTATAGACAGAGGTAAATGGGATCAAATTAGCAGGCCGTTAATTATATATCAAAAATGGACTATCCCTATAATGATGTATGCCTATAAAAAGGTAAAGGTAACTCGAATTCTCTATAGCGGCCTCGACCCCATGGGTTAGATCCTTCACTATATTGCTCGTTCGTTTGAAGGGGCGACACGCCGTTTTAGGTCCCCGTGATCGGACCATATGGCATATAATAGACTCTCATTACTAGGACTGCGGTCAGCATTATCTGACTTGAGATCAATCTGTTTACTCTAGTGTTTAGGATAGACTTTTTTTATTATAGGTCTATGGAATGAAGAGCAGAGAAACCGGGATCACTTTCCGTAACTCTACCAAAATGTAGATTCGGTCTTTCGTTAGAAAGGGAAGATGGTATACGGAGAGATTTGGCACCTATAGCTGCGAGAATAGACAGAACAGTGCAGACATGCGGAGCAATGGGATAGTCGCCCGCTTGCGTCCGAAGGGTCGCGGGTTCGATTCAGACCCAAGCCACAAGTAGGGATATTGAGCAAGTTCTTGACTCACAATAATTGTTCCTGGCGCTTCGGCGTTGTAAACTCCGAAAACACCTCCGGGCTGTAGTCGGGACCGCCTCTTAGCAGTAGCGGACTTGAAGAGGTGGGATAGAAGTGTGAATAAATAAATACACATTTAGTATGTCTATTAATACAAAATTCACAATAGCCTGGCTATAATTGCAAAGGCACAAACTGCCACTGACTGTCAGTTCGGCAGAGTAGGCCTACATATTCCTTCTATGGATAGGCCTACTAGCTATTACGTTTTAGGCCTACTCAGCAAAGCGATTGTGGGAGAATCGTCTTTCTAGAATCTAGATGCCTTAGCTAGGCCTACATCAGAGTCAAGCATAAAAGGCATTTGTTATTACGTGCACACAAAACATCACTTACTACACACTTATTGCTACCTGGTGAATCACAAGATGGCGCGACGTTTTGTCACCTGCAGCTGTAATATTAGGCCTAATTGATAGGTGCAGACTAAGCAGGCATCTCTGCATAACTAGTATGCAGATGTTGGCACATCAGAACCAAGATTCAGCTAAATGTACCAGAGCCTGTTTTAGGAAAAATTTATCACTGCGCCTTGCAATGGTAGGCCTAATTGTGGAGCGAGAGTTAGTGTTCAATGCAATCATGCTATTCTTGTAATTTTCACATTTTCCGTCTACAATTATCATCTATTTGATGATCATTGTTTAGAAAACATTTATTTGCCCCATTTAAATCAATTTCTATCACTGAACACTCAGCCTTTCATCACTGCACATTTTATGTATCACTGGATGTTAAAACATGCCCTGAAATTTACCACCTTCTCCTAGATAGCTAGCGCCATGACAACCAGTAATAACTGTCCAGAATTGGCATATTGCCCCAGTATTATTACCAACTCTCTCTACTCAAACGTTTACGTTATATACAGGGTGGGCAAAGAAAAGGTGAGAATCCTACGGTTTTTTCTTAATATTTATGTCAAAAGTGAGAATTGTCAAATAAAATTCTACAAACTGAAAGGTAATTCATATTTACGTAAAATCCCCAAATTTCACAAAAATATTTCACACAATTATAAGGCTTAGTGACGTCACCCACTGGATTTTGGTGTTTCATTAACGCTTAACAGTGTTTTGCTAATATTTTCGGCAGAAATTGAAATCGTGAGATTAAATTCTACAGGCTTAAAGATAACTCATATTTACATGTACCCACCAAATTTTATCAAAATATTTCAAATGAAACAAAAGTTGCAGCACTCTTTTTGTAACGTTTGTTGCATTACACCTCTTTCAATCATCAGAGTACAGTAGATAGACTCACTAAAAGTGCTGTAACTTTTGTTGACTTTGAAATATTTTAACAAAATTTGGTGGTTATATGTAAATAATGTTTGACATTCGTTTGCTATTATTTCCGCCAAAAGTTGAAATAATTTAGTGAACTTCTACAGGTTGAAAGGTAATTCATATCTACATCTAACAACCAAGTTTTATCAAAATATTTCAAAAGTCAACAAAAGTTACAGTACCTTTAGCGAGAACACCTCCTGAATTCTGATGAATCAAAAAAGTGTAATGCAACAAGCATTACAGAAAAAAGTGCTGTAACTTTTGTTGAGTTAAAATAGTTTAGTAGAATTTGGTCTTCATATGTGAATGTGAATTAGCTTCAAGCCTGTAAAATTTAATTTAAAAACTTTTTACGGAAATATCAGCAAAACACTGTTAAACGTTTTTGAGACATCAAATAACAGTGGGTCCTACTAAAAGCAGAATAACTTTTGCTCTATTTGAATTATTGTGGTGAAATTTGGAATTTACACTGCCTTTCAGTCTGTAAAATTTTATTTAAAAATTCATACTTTTGGCTGAAATATTGACAAAAAAAAGTAGGGTTTCCTTTTCTGGGCCCACCCTGTATACAGTTTGTGACAATTTCTATATTCTAGAAATAAGTTTTTCAGAGTTGATCATGAATTTTCCACTGAACTGGGCACATAGTGGACTGGACAGGCAGTGGAAGGTCTCCCTTTCATCTGGTGCCCCAAGGTTAATAAAATAGTTTATATTTATCTCTAGGGTACCAATTCACAACTCGCCATTTCAACTGTGCTTATATGACATCACCTCCAACTGACAACAACTAATCTTATGAAATCTTAAAGCCTGTTACCGAGTTCTGAACTGAATAAGACAAGTTCTATAATGTTATAGCCAGTTTAGCAAATATTGTACAATGTCTTGCAACAAACCAGAGGTATAGAAACGAATCCATAACAACAGTCATTATCAAATTTCGATTCCTGTTTACTTTGTGAGACAATGCCTGCCAGTTAAACACTAAAAAGAAAATAAAAGCAGATTCAGCACAGGGCAACAGGCAGAGCTGCATCCACGAGGTACATGACCAACAGAACAATTCAATGAATCCATTGCAATGAAGCTGTACAATTATTATAGCACCTCTAACCCTTTGAACCCGACAGGCCGGTTTTCCGGCCCGTTATCCATAGCGTTACAGGAGCCTCGGGTTCAAAGGGTTAAGAGCTTGTCAATAATCTAAAACAGCCGAGCACTAGTGCATGACACCTTATCTGAAGTTTCATCTTTACGTCCCTTATAAGAGGACTAATGTTAATTATTATTGTGGGCATCAGAGGTATCTGACAGAGAATGCTGGATTTCCCTGAATGATAGTGGTGTTCTATCAGACACTAAATTCTGAACGAAAAAAAGACAACATCTTCAATTTTTCAATTTATTAAACTATTCAGACCATTGCTATGTAACAAAACTATTTTTTTAGTATGCCCTGCTATATAACGACAAAGCACAAATCGATGATGGGACACAAACGATTTCCACAAGGTCCCTATCTACACATGAACCATCTCAGGAAAAGCTTGAACCCACAAACCCTGTAATTAAGCCACCATATTTTTGTGACATCAGTCTTAGAAAGAAACTGCTTAAACAAAGTAGATAGAATTGACCAGTTTTTTCAACACTGTTGTTGAATGCAATACAAATGCAACATATCATATCCTGGTTTAATAAACCCATTTACCTCCACTTATTAGCATCAAAAACTATGGATTCAATGGCGTACTTGTACGCCAAACTCAAACTACTGCTTTATTATGGTCAGATGTAGCAAATAAGAAATTAGAAACACTGTTAAGAAATGTACTTATTCGTTGAAAAGCAAGGATTGAAGCAAACACTGAACTCTGCATAGTTTCACAGTACAGCACAGGTCACAGTAACTGAAGTGGGCAAGGAAAGGCATTCAATGTTTGTATTAGCCAACAACAGTGTAAAAAACAGACAAGAGATCAACTAAACTGTGCAACAGCATATGTGCATGTTTATGTGTGTATGTGGCGATTTATTATTTTCGTCAATTTAAAGAAACTCGCAAAGGTACGGCCCATCTGCTCAGTGATGAAAGCAAGATCTCAGTCTTTTCACTGTATTACACAATTACAGGCATGTCCCAGCATCTACAAGACTGGATTTTCTGTTCAAAATATTTTACTTTTTTGGGATTCATGCATTGGTAAATTTCTCCTTAACGAGAAGCTGCATTGGTTTAGAAGTCGCTTTTAGTTCACTCTTGTTATTAAAGTATTAAAATTGAGTCTTGATATTTATGCAGCATGAACATTCGGACACATCAGATGGCACAAAACAGACGCTATCAGCACCTTTGAGTTACTTAACTACGTACCATCTCATTATATCACATACATACCTTGCAATCTGCTTATTATTGCATCATATATATAAGTGGCAACTTACTTACTCCACCGCTAAGCCCAAGGTTTGAATCTTGCAATCTTGCAATGTTACCTCAAATTGAAACTTCACCAACAGCCAAATTGGTAGGTACTTGAATATAAGGAATCAGTTCTGTGAGTGTGCAATAACCCCTTACTAGTACTTAAATCACATCATAGATACTTCTTATAGTTTGAAGATTTGCTCTGTCAAGCTTAATTTCAATATAATGATAATTCTTTGCATTTCAATGTGCATTGAATCGAGAAGTGTTGAATGCAAATTTCTCCCCCAAAAACTTTTAATCTAAACTATATAGGTCAAATGTAAACCACCCATAATGCCATCACAGACAAATGTAGGTACACCTAGAGAAATCAAATAAACAGCGGTTCTCAACCTATGGGTCGTGACCCCAGCTGTGGTCGCCCTTCAATTTCCCAGAGGTCACCTGCAGCCTTCAGAAATTAAAAAGAAAGTTGTCTACATAGTTTCCTAATGTATAATACAGCCACTTAAAATTAATCTATTTGCATGAAGTCCAGTCACAGCCGAAATGAAGAAGTAAACCATAAGGAACAAAATCAAGGTCATTTACAAAATATTTACTTCAAATGACAATTTTCAGAATCGTAAAGAAATGCGAATTACTTGTTGATGAATAACGACGCTCACAGATATTTGCACAGGAAGGGCAAAAATGCAATGGTCACGACTTCTTTTTAGCTTAGAGACAAGGACTTTTATAGAGAATCTTTGGCTTAGAGGTAATTGCTTAGAAGTAAATACACTACACAGCCTACATAATATATCATCGTAATAATTAAAGAAAATTGCATGAATATTGAATACGCTATTATCTGTGTAGACCTAGTGTATATTATATAATTAGACTTTCTTATTCTTAGTTAAATTTTTCAGTTTCACTTTGTAAGTTTATATCTTGACCATAATTAGTTCTTTAATGTGAAGAACATTAATTCTTAGTAGCAAAGTATTGGTAAGAAAAAGTTGTAGTCAAAAATACAATTGTAAATTCTTCAGGAAGGGGAAAGTGCCCCAGCTTAAAGTATCAACAGATGACAAGTAGAATGCACTTAAATTGGATCAATAATGCAGTGAAGGGGTATAACCCTACTAATTTTATTGTTGGGGTCGCCACAACTTTGGAAACATCATCAAGGGGTAGTAGCACTAAAATGTTGAGAACCGCTAAATGAACCAAGGCAGTTAAAAATATTGGTAGCATTATGGATAACACACCAGGACTACGAAAGTCAGCTTGGAAGCGGCCGGATTAAGTACCGCTGCCCACCCAAAGATTGACTCAGCCTTTCGATCGCTAGGGGCAATAGTGAACTGATCAGAAGTAGGACTTGATGGATGAATAATTGAATTGGATGCCATACAGTTAAATTCAACTCTTTGTAACAACCTGTAATCATATATATATATATATATACACATATATATATACAAATCAGCCATATACTCTACTTGCACTCGTATGTATTCCTGGTAGTATATACTCACTTTCTTAGTTCTTGTTATACACCCTACTTGTAATCATACTGTGCTTCATTTTGACGCAAATATAATTTTATGCTATGTTAGATTGGACCCAATCATAATGAAACTTGAATAGTGCCATCCTCCAGCAATTATCTCTAAAGTGTCTTTTATGTGTTTACCAAAACCATCTCAAGATTTGGAATTAGTTCTTTTCTACCAGAAACAAAACTATTTATAGATTTATTAAATATAACAAGAGCAAAGAAATGATCAGCATCAGACAAAAACATTTTGAGAAATCACACCTTAAAAAAAATCAAAATTAGAACAATTAACTATCAGTGAATGAGAAAATCTGTTTATGAGAACTCAATTCATACTAATAAAGACTGCCCTGAACTTATTCACACAAATCAAAACAGACTCTACACCATAAAACTAATACCGATAGCGGTTGAAAAGTAAAGGAATTCAGCTTTTAGCTACCAAAACTGACTACACCGTCACTGAGAGGCAACTGGGCATTCAACATATAACACGAGGTGATTTATATTATGTTCGGCCAGAAAAAATACATCTCTGGGATCGGAAACGCAACTGCAACCCCACGCCGTTGAAGAAACACACAACTCTGAAATTCAATTTAATAATCGTCTCTGGAAAAACATCGTTACTTAACAATCAAACGCATATGCATACATAGCAATCAAAGAAAAGGTCAGATTCAGGCAGCAAGAGCAGCAGCAGGCAACGCGGCGGTCGCAGTCCTAGGTGTTGTCCGACGCCGATGTCATCATGTCCATCGTATAGTCCGTGTCGTCTAGGTCGGGATGGTGCTGCGTTTCGTCGACCTCTTCCGATTCATTGTTCTGAGGATAAACGGTTACGGTTATCGGCCGCATCTGTCCCGAGTGTTCGTCAAGCGCTTCTGACGTAATCTCCTGAAAGTGGTTCGCAGGAATCGTCACGGACTGCAGGTCCTGAACCTGCAGGTGTGTTAGGCTGTTTGGCAGACCGGACTGAAGTGTATAAAGGTTACCTAAAACATCACAAAATAGTTATTGCGTTTAATCTATAGATTTCTAAGCGCCTCTTTTGGTATGACCTAATCAGAGGCGCTCCCAGTGTATTGGGCCCCGTAATTAAATGGCTGCGATCTTCGCTGTTGTTGGTGTAAGTTATTTAGTTGGCTGATTCCCAATTGGTGTTAGTTAGTAGCACTGCTAGAGAATTTTACTTAAATTCAAAACATGAATGTCAGTCACAATCAGTTTAGATCTGCTGCAAACAGCTACATATTAATATTTCTACATTGCTGTTTGCAGCAGAATCTACACTGATTGATGCCATACTTTACTTGCTTGTACTTTAGGTGCAAAACAGCCATACATACTATCAGCAACTTGGAGGTACTGAAATATATGCTATCTCATTATACGCTGATGGGACGCTGTAGTGGTGAAGGTCGCCGCCTTGCAACCGAAGGGTTGCGAGTTCGAATCCCATCCACCGCGTAACGACCTTTAGCAAGTCCTTCACTCACAATTGCTGAAGCGCTTCGGCGTGTAAAACTCCGACACACC
>JAQFXW010000848.1:0-16718 GCA_034693945.1 Dendrobaena attemsi
TAAAACGTTGTCATTCACTATTTGTAATATAGTTTAAATGCTTTAAATGTTTCTCGATTACCATAGGCTCTGTTGGCTGATCTGTTAGCGAGGTCTGCCGGCGACGCTATAGGTCGCGGGATTGAGCCTGATCGTAGCAGAGAAATTTTTAAATTTAAATTACAGAGCGTTAGCCCGGTCAGACAAACATTGTATCATCGCATCACCGATCGAAAGATCCGGAAATATTGTTTAGAATTTAATTGACTACCACGTTACTATTGAAGGTTCAAAATTATGTGAATAAATTACAATCTGGAAAATATTGGAGCCAATGTGATGCAAAGAAAATCAGTTTAATCTAATAACAGTTTATGCTTCTGACGTGATTTTACTTTCATGTACACACTGTAGACAGACTTAACCACATATTTGATTGATATTTATTAAGACTGTTATAAATTTATATTTTCAGAAATCTTGGGCAAGCAAGCCACTGTTTGACAGTTTGCACGATGACATCTGTTGGGAATAAGGCACCTACTTCTGGTGCCAAAAATGACCAGGTTACAGGACCGGTCTTTATTGGATATGGAACAAAGCACATCCTCGGCAACAGCGGATGGGTTACTCAGACAAAGACGACGGAGTCCCAAGGTTCATTCGGCCCGAAGCTACTTCCTGTGACTTCTGTGTGTGAACTGGTGCAAACGGCTAGCAGTACCAAGCGGTTGTCACTTGTTCAGCTACAACCAAAACCATCCGAGTCCAAAAATACCTACATAAGTGTTACACAGCTTCCATCATTTCAGGGCTGCACAGTACTGCCAAAAGTTGGTGATGTTGGACAGTCGACAGTCGTGCAGTCTCAGCTGGTGGTGTCTGAAGCGAAGAACATTGCTCTGCTGCCAAACAGTACAGTGAAACTCTCGGCAGGGCCTACCTACTCCCTGGACCTTAAAGTATTGATGCCTGAGATGTCATCTGCTGAAACCACTATTCCTGCAAATTCATCTTCAGTTGCAGTCAGTGTGGTCCCTGACAACATCAGTCGCTTTGAATTGATCCCAGTCAATGGAACTCTCGTAATGGGTGCCAATAAACCTTCCAATCCTGCATCTGGTTTAACAGTCAACGAGAGATTCCATCAGCTGAATTCAGTCGGTGACAGAAAAAGCTCACTCCAAAACACTTCACATCTTTTGAACATTTCGAGGCAAAGTATTGTTAGTCGTAACCTAGTAACCGGACAGCTAAGTACGGTTAAACGGGTCAATGTTAATGTTGGAAATGGAGATGAGTGTCGCAGTAGTGAAGAAATGACGAGTCATGATACTTCAGCAGCACAGAACAACAATTGCGTGGATGTTGAGGCTGAAGAAGAGAGTCTGGAGACCAAGAAGACTGCGGCCAGACGTCAACTGAATGCAGTTCTGCAGAGTGCTGTAGAAAACCAGCCTGTCGTCAAGACTCTTAAACCATTAAATGTTGGCAAATCTCTAGAGCCAAAGTTTTCAAATGTAATATCAGGAAGAATTATGTTGAGGCCTGCAAACATTTCCAAGAAGTTGCCTGTACAAGCTGCTACTGTCGGCGAAAGGCAAAATGGCATGAAAGTTCGAATTGAAAATGCCAGAATAGTCAAAGTTGCAGAGTGCGAAAACAGTAGCTTTCGAATACCATCGAGTGCTATGCAGAAGATTGGTGTAGATGTAGCACAGTTGCGATGTGCAGATGATATATTTCGGAAAGGTGAATCACCACACTTGATAATCCCACCTTTGAAGGATAACAGGGAAATAAGAGAAGTTATGATTGAAACGAGTACAGATCCATTCTTGTCGAAAGGTATGTCTTCTGCAAGCAACGCTGCAGGTGGTCAGACGTATGTGTTTGAGCCGTTGAGCATAAGTGCCGACACTCTGGTTCCTGTAACTGGGACTACAGGTCTTCGTGAAAGGCAGAACCTGAAAGAGATCGAGTTGATGTACAAGCGACAGGAACAGGCACATGATGCACAAGACAAAGAACCAAATTCAGTCAAGGAATCAACAGCTGCATCGTCTGGAGCCATGGTGCTGCGTTGTTTTCTCTGCCCTTACTACCACACGAAGCAGACGAAGATTGCTAAGCACTGGATACAAGTGCATCTGACCCAGCGACCGTACGTCTGCCCATACTGTGAAAGAAACTATACGACCAGCTATGAAGCACAGCTGCATGTCCACAAAATGCACAAAGGTGAGAAGCTGACAATTGGTATAAAAAATTCTGCACATTTTGCCTCGGGCCTTGCATATGAACTCGTCCATTCAGATAATACAGAGGAGCCAAATCCAGAAAGCGAGACTGTTGAAGCTGAACAGACGCGTTACATCCACACGAATGTACTCACGTTTTCTTGTAAGAAATGTGATTTTCGGTGCACCTCTGCGCTTGACTTGAAAGCTCATCTGCGTAGCGTCCATGTTCGCTACAAGCCTCACTTCTGCATGTACTGCACGGAACAGAAGCGGTCGTTTAGCTGCGACTTTGATCTGAAGCAGCACATCCGCCGCTTTCACCCAGAAAGAGTGCCACTAGGTGGACGCACTTTTCCAGAATCTGCTCTCCCGGCTCTGACAGCAGACATTGACTGGGCGAGCACATATGAGGCAATTCCCATCTCGGGCAAGGTCATTTTCCAGTGTCGGTCATGCACTTTCCGTTCGTTTTCGGCGGATTTGGCTTGGAAACATGTTCTTACAACTCACGACTGGCCCAATGAGGTCAAGTGTCCATTGTGTGCACAACTATTTCAAATAAGCAGTGTTGATCGACAGAGCTGTTCAGCATCATGTAGCCACTGTCAAGCAAAGATGAGCCTTGGGCCAAACAGTGTCAATGTGGCCAGACTGCCGGAAAAGGGCGTTCCGGTCTTTGTCTGCACCCCCTGCGAGTATAAGACAATGGGTAAGGGCAGCATGAATCGCCATCTGAAGTACAACCACACCAAATGTCGACCCTATGCCTGTGCCTACTGTAACTATTCTGCTGTTGAACGTCCCAAGATAAAGTCGCACATTGTTCATGTACATCCAGATATGGAAATCGACATCAGGGAGCGAACAGAATCGAACGATGCATACCGTACTGTGTTGAGCGACCTTTTTAAGACGATCGTCAAGCTTGAGTATACCACGGACATTCCCGTTTCTGACATGGTTGCCATGGACAAAGAAAGAAATGAATTAAAGCACGAACTCGAAGAAGACTCAGACTCAGACTCTAGTTCAAACAACGTGTTGCAAAAGCGCCAAAGACTGGACTTTGTACCGAACGACAGCTTAAACTTCGGCTACAATCGCTCAGCAAAACTCAGTGTCCAAGCTCAGGAGCGTGAGCGAAAGGTGACTGAAGGACCGCATTTCCTCTGCATGATCTGTGGCTACAAGTGCATCGATCGGTCGTGCATGTCGCGTCACATCAAATATATGCACCTGCCGACACGTCCACACAGTTGCCCGTACTGTATGTACAGCAATGTTGAGAAGACGAAAGTGAGGCTGCATGTGAAGGCGAATCATCCAAGTCTTCAGCGTTGCGTGAAGACGGACAAGAGGATTCTAGAACAGCTGTCCTATGAAGCTAAGCAATACTATATTCGAGTAGATGCGAGAGGTAAGTTAGTAGTTGTACTTGCGATGTGATACACTGTTTGACGATGGTCTAGAGCCAACATTCCAATCTGACATTTCTTCTTGACCGGGCCAGCAGTGATATTTCCGTGAACTGTAATAGAAACTGAAACGGAAATTATGAATTGCCGTTAACGGTAACAGTAACGGAAATTATTTGCAAAACAGAAATTGAATAGAAATGAAAATTAAAAATGTCAAAACGGAATAGAAATAGAAACAATAATTAATATCAGAACAGAAATTGTTGAAAATACGTTGAAATTTGTTTTAGTTTCTTTTGAACTAGAATTTGTGGCATTCGGTACTTATGTATCACTCGGTACTTAGGCGAACCATTTATTCTTGTATTTTCAGCTGAACAGACTTTTATGGATAGCGTCACAGAGCATAGGTAGCTAATTGCTCCCATGAGGACATAGGATCAAAATATTAGATACAGGTAAATTTGGTTTGTTCTATGAACAATGTCAGTTGTCACTTAGATCACTGGGCACAACAGACCTACTTCTGCTTATGGTCACCCTATTCAAACAGCAATGAAGCGATTTAAATACCTTTCTCGGAAGCTTCAGAGTTGTGACAGTGTTGTCTCCACCCGCCCAGATTCCATACAGAACCAGGTTTCAAACTACATAGAAGAAATACGCATGCTAGCACTGTACCAGGATGCACTGGCATTTTGGAGCAGCCGGCGATCATCGTAATTGATAACCTGTTGGTACCTCTAGCGGAAGATTTAATTGCTGCCCCGGCATCGCAGGCTTATGTTGAGAGAATTTTCTCCCTTTGTGGCCACTTGATTTCCGACGCAGAAATAGAATGAGCCGGTACCTGGAGATGAAATTTGTTGTCAAATTGAATAAACATTAAACAACTTGTGAATTAATTTATGTGTCACTGGGTATTGTAAGCATTTTGGCTGCAGTGGTTCCTATGAATTTGTAGAGACAAGACAAATTGCGAACAGTGCAGGAACAATGCTTCTATGAATCTTTAGACTATTTCTTGTCGTCTATCAATGCAAGAACCGCATCGATTTGTCTATGTAGATAGTGAAACTGAAGCTAAGAATATTCAGCAACAAAAACAGAAATTATTTCAAAACAAACGAAAACGGAAATTATTTTAAAACTGAAATTGTAATAGAAATGGAAATTATTTCATAACTGTAATAGAAATGGAAATTATTTCAAAACTGTAATAGAAACGGTAATAGAAACTGTAATAGAAATTATGAAGACAAAACTGAATAGAAACTGATACAACATTTATTTTCAGAACTGAAATATCACTGCAGGCCAGGGTTGAGAGTGCCTCTGAGTAGATATCTTGAAAGGATGCTATACAAATTATTTCTATTGATTGAACATGTGGACCGCTGACTGATTTTAAGTTGCCTACCAGAGTTGTCTAAATTCATGCAATTTACATAAATTGAAATAAATATATCTGGCCTGTTTGTATAGTTTTATTCCTTTGTAATTTGGCTTATCATTTGACAATTTGCACACAAAACCCCAGTTCCCAAAATTTCAAGCTCGTCGTTAGGTACGTCGTTACTTTTTAGCCTAATGGTGAACCCAAAGGCTTCAAGAATAATGTCTTCAGTGGCCCGCCATGTCAAAATGCTTTGGTCTAGAAGACACTGGTCTAGAAGTTATCATGCTGGTCTGTCAGCCTAAAGGTTGTGGCTACCCACTGAATAGTGAATAATGATGGATTGATAGTAGAATAGAGGATTTAATTTCACCCATACATAACTTTTAAAGTTTTAAGTATGATCAGTGATTTATGGATTTGAAGGTGTTTATAGCCCTGATGTCAAACTTCATGTCATCGATTTAGTCAACGTCCATGGTTCCTTTACTGCATCTAAAATAACTTCTTATAGCAGTTTCAGATCGTGACCTGAAGGTATTCCAGTATAAACTTCAGTTGTGTAAATTGTAATTTATATAATTTGCCCATGAATATATCATGCTCTGGTCAGTGCACCTACTGTACCCATTTGTAGAACTTTCTATTATATGAAGGTTATATATGCAAAATGCAGTACTAAGTGTCACACTATACCTTAGTGCTATTATGATTGTTTAGCTCTGATTTTGATCTGAAGCTTTACTGCTTTATGGGTACTTAACATAAAACTGAAATTTGTAAAAGCATACAGTTGTCAAGTTCTAAAATAAAAATGGTCATAGTAGTAAAGTTTCAATGTTGATTTTTTGTTTCCAGGAGAAGTAATGAAGGATGGTAGCTCTGTTACGGCTTTGGCTCGCTATACGGCAGCCTGCAAATCAACCCCGAACGCTGATTCGGTGCAGAGTGGCACTCCCATCCTCAACAACGAGTTGATCCTAACAGAACTTGACCCACAGACCGATATCCTCGACGTCCAGACTGATCATGGAGCAGCAACAATTGTTACAAAGGCTGGAATCTTCCAGGTCGGAATCAAGGAAGAGCCACTGGATGATGTTGAAATCAAGCATGAACCAGGGCTTTTTTCACAAGGACACAGCTCAACGTTGGAACTGCTGACAACATCAATCAGCGCCCTCGACCACAATTACGTCATCGACCTTCCAGCATCACTGGCCGAGCCTAACGTGACGATCAAAGCAGAGCCAGAAGATACTGGGTACGAGTTGAGCATGGAGACCGGTCTCCCACTGGAATCACGATTCTCTAGCAACAACTTTGTCTGCAGTGATAGCAGCCTGGATGTGACAGACGATGATGATGAGGAGGAGGAGATAGAGGTTGAGGAGGAGGAGGAGATAGAGGTTGATGAGGATCTGGATTTGGTAGATGTACCATTGGGTGCCACTGCGTTTAATCCAGATGGAATTGAGAACCTCCTCGATGAGGATCTGGAGGATGACGATGATGATGATGACGACGATGATGATGATGACGACGATGACCTTCTTGACCTGAGGGACTTAAGACTGGATGTTTCTGATCCTCTGTTTGTTGAGATGAGTATGAGCAAACCAAAGTGTTTGGAGGCAGCTGTGGAGCGTGACCGGCTGCAGATGCTGAGTGAAGTCATTATGGATGAAGATGTTCGAGATGATCCAAAGATCTGGATGCGGACTGTAGTCCAGGTGGAGGATATGCTGTCAAGGATACACACAGACAAGCCGCTGTTGGATTTATAGTACGACAGAATGGCTGTATAAAGTTTGAGAATTTCCAGTCTGTGATTATATTTAAGTTGACTGAAGCAGATGCTTTTTCAAGGTGCACAATCGTAACTGGAAATTTCCTTTTTCCGTATCAAGCCTATGTGTATGTGATTGTGCTTTGCTGATAGTTTGCCTTTGCTAAAGCTTAGCCAAATAGAAATCATGACTTTCTAGTTCTTTTAGCATAATGTTTAAAAGCTCACGAATTGTGAATTTTTCATAGCCAAAATCATATTTTTTGCTTGTAGAGTTAATATATCAAGTAGAAATTTAATATATCAAGTAGAATATTTACTTGTAGTTTCTTGTTAGCATATATGACGAGGTGACGACTTAATAAGAGAAAAAAAGTGAGGATTTTTAATTAGTTGCAGCTTAAGGAGTGGATTTACAATGGAAAGGAAAAGACCTAGAGCTAGAAGACCCATAAAGGACACCAGTGTAAATATTTGTTATCGGTTGGCATGTTAACATGATTTGTTTGAAGCAGTGATTGCAACGAGGAACTAACCCGTCGATTGATTTCATATCTGTAATTTAGTTTCGAATATTCACTTAACTGTGGAACCTTCTTATAGCATTATCTTTGAAGCCTTATAACAAGCACCTATGTAGAGACATAAGGCTGGAAACTTGTTTAGCAAGGTTTTGTTTTTGCGGTGAAGGCTCAACGAATGCGATTTCTTATGTTTCCTAATCCGAGATAGATTTTATAGTGGTCTTTTTTTAACAGGTAACCAGAGCAATGATTGTGGTATGTTCGATATGTTTGAATTTGGTTTTCGTATGTCCCCAGTAGGAGAGTTCTAAATTATTTCTAAATTGTGCAGGTCTATGTAAAACCAGAGTTTGATAATAGGTATATGTATTGTTTATGTGTATCTATAATATACGTTTCAAGTGCTGCTCAAACATAAGTTACAGCACTGTAAGTCTGTGATTGTGTTTTCCTGGGCATTTTAATAGTGAAACTAAGATTGGCTTCTGTGTTTACAAGTGAAGAGATTTACAAATGACCTTGATTGCTAAATGACTGGAAACTTGCTCTACCAGGTCTTAGACTCTATCTATGCCTGTTGAAGGATTTGAATTGAATTTATAGGATGAAGTCCTCAACAGTGTATTTTGCCTTTTACACAGAAGTTTTGTGTTGAAAATTGTTCATCATACAGAGTAACAGCAAATCAATCTTTATGGTGTATTGTCACAGAATCTTATGTTTTGTTGTCTTAATATGAGAATATAATTATGCTTCACTTAATGTTTGTGAAGTATCTGTAAGTAGCAAAGTTTCACTTAATATGGACAAGAACTTGTAATGCTTTTTAAAAATCTAATTCTACTTTACAATGAGACCTCTCATGACAATGCTTATATAACTTCGTCTGATATGACTATTATAATGAGTTCAGTGTAAATATTAGCTAATCGTTAAACAGTTTTTGGGTGAGATTTAGTGAAAACCTTGGAAGTTATCATGTGGCAATTTATATTTAATTAAGAAGAGTAGAGTAGTTCCGAAGAATGTTTTATCAGAGGATGCAGGCGTTCTGCGCTTAGCACTGCTCATTCAAATGTTCAGTGCTGCAGTATATTCGACACACTGTTTCATCGTTATCATTGGCATTCATTGCAATGCAAATTATTGCTAAACATAGTCCCAAATTGTCAGATAATTTGGGAGCAGACTTTGTTTGACCTTTGTCTAAAATGGTGGTTGATATGATCCTCGAAGGTGTCTTACCTTATTTGCAAGTTTGCAATGCACATAGAGTCTCAGAAATGGGAATGGAAGTAATGTTTTGTACAAGTTTTCAGAACTAAGTTTGCTGCTGAATCCAATATTGGACTTTTTCAACTTAATTGTGTTTTCCTGAACTGTTTTAAGAGTGTTAACTCAATATTGAGTTATATAAAATAATGATCCTTTATCGCAAATTAATGAAAATGAAAACTGTGGTTTCACTGCAATTCAAGGATTGGACTTCTGTGCTAATGCATTATTAATTTTCAAAGGCCTCAACAGGTCTAATTAACTGTGTTATAGAACTCAAAATATACTGTTGTATAATGTATAGTATTCTGTTGTACATCTCGGGCTAGCACATGGGACGTGTGTGGAGCAATGGGATAGTCGATGCCTTGCGTCCGATGGGTTGCAGGATCGATTCAGACCCGAGCCACCGCGTAGGGACCTTGAGCAAGTCCTTCACCTACAGTTGCTCGAGGCGCTTCGGCGTGAGAACTCTGACACTCCCTTGTGGTACTGCTGCAGACGCAAGCTAACCTGAGGACCATAACTGCATATATATATTATTAGCTATAGCTACAGGCAGCGGTATTTGACTTGATAGTCCCTTCTTCTCATTTGGATGGTCACTTACTCCTCTAGGGACATTTCTATTTGATGAATTTGGTCTGTTGGATAGCACATTGCATCTCCATCCAGGCTGTAGGTTTTAACCAACTGAGCTGATTCCTTAATACACATAAATTAATTATGCACACTATTTTTATTCACCTCCAGTGCCCAACAAGTGCAATAAAATAACACATTAAAACTAATCTCTACTATGATTTTTCATAGTGTTTGCATAATATAATTTTTTGATAATAACAGAGCTTTTAAAGTTAAGATTCAGTTTTATTCCATGTGAGAAATATATTAATGTAAAATGTTTTTTATAACAATTACAGATCAGCATTTCCTTCAGTAGAAATAACATTTTTCGGTAGATCTACACTTGGTGTCACAATAAGCCTTGCTTTGTTCAACTAAGGAACAGAAACTTGCTTGGTTAAAGCCTTGTCCAAAGCACATGTCTGTCACTGTTATTCCACTACTTGTCCAAGATCAGTCAATCAATCACAAATTCTTAGGGTACCCTTGCAAATTTTGAACACAGACTCAAAATGTGGGCGTGGTGGAGCATCATTCGAAGGGTCACAGGTTCGGTTCAGGCCCAAAATCACACGTGGTGACCTTGAGCAAGTCCTTCACTCAATTGCTCATGGGGCTTCAGCATATGAAATCTACGCACCGCGTCCGAGTAGTAGGATACTTGAAGGAGGGTATAGAAACATGCATTGAAATTAACCCTAATGTCAGGAAAATGCTGTGAATGATATTGGTACAATCTATTTTCAGTCATTAATTATTAAAATCCTAAATCTCTTGCTGCCAGAATAATTACTGTGTTAACCAATGGAATTGGGGATGTAATGCTTCTAGCAATTGCATGAACCTTAAGCAGCTTAGTGAATGGGTTTCTGTTCAATGCACATATACAGCAATGAGTCTCTCAGACCGTTTGGAATTATCCGATTGGTTAGGAATCAAACATGACGAAAACACTATGATTATGGTACAAAGGCGAGTTTTGAAATGATGTTCCTGAGTTATAAACGGTACAAGAGTTCTTTTGCAGCACTTTGTTGGCTTTAGCATCTTCTCCTGGCCTCGTTTTCCAGCCTTCAACTCGAAGTCGTTGAGTTGTTTTCTGAGCAATCCTCTTCAACTAGTCTAGTCCTCTTGTGTATATCAGGCCTTCAATGCCTCATAATCTCTTCCAAGTCTATTTAACTTCAGCTCTGTGTTTATCACTGTCTTGTCCTAGTTGTGGAGCACTTCGCTCTGAGAAATGACATTCTTTGAATGATCATGTATGTCGAGTTTTGCATTCCTCTTTTGCATAGATGTCTACATATCAGGCTTGTGCTTTGTTCTCTCTTCCATGCTTGAGTTGATGTCTCTTTCAAGTTTTTCAGTTTTGTTTTGACGTCTTGACTTAGCTGTGTAGCATCTCAGTTGGATTTCTTTTCCATCCCCTGCAGCTCTTCTGACTCTTTAAAAAGTTGATTCGATAAACCTGACAACTCCTATGGAATCTGAAATTCATAAAGAATTAATTTTCAAGGCACAGTAGTAAGTCGTTAGCCTGTTAGGCTATAGTATATATAGTGATGGCAGCTAAAGTAGATCAAGGTAAGCCACTTTTGATCAAGTTATATTTTTGTAAAGATTGAGATGTTGTTGAAGTATTTGTTTACATATAATACTGTATTTGTTGAGTGCAATTGTAATGTATAGCAAAAGTGTTATGAACTGTATTGTGTAGTTTCAGTATATTGTTTGAATGTTCTCGTACCAGTCTTGTCTTTTGAAAGGTTTATTGAGTGTTGCATATGCATGTGGTTATTGGTGTTATGGATTTCATACATGTAAACTAAAATACTTGTAAAGTGGTCAAGTAGTCATCACCTAAGGAATGTGCTAGCATATCATGGGAAACTACAGACGAAGAAGAGCAGCCCCTAAGCTAGCCCGGAGGGAGCCTCGGCATATGAGGGCAGATGACCAGTCCTCTCCTTCACCGTCTCATCATAGCTGAGTTGGCTAGGGATGCAGATGGAACAGAAATCTCAAGCCAAATTTCTGCCCTGGCCAGGATTGGAACCACGGACCTCAAGACTACCAGCACACTAATTACTATCCTATCAAACACCCATTGCAACAATTCTACAAATAGAAACTACATAAACTCATTAGTATTAAGTTATAAAGTTGAAAAAGTTAATTTAATATGTATGTGACCTTGCTGAATAGTGTCAAGTATGTCTAAGACGTCTCACTGCAGTACAATAGCCTGCTCAACGCATATAAAATCAAGTCCTGGTTGCCATTGGCATTCTGGTGCCAGGCCATAAGCTGGGGAGGTAAACCCGAGGAGACGGCATTGTCGTACGGTCATAATCGATATAAAATGAAATGCTACCAAATAAAACGGGTACTAGGACAAAATGTCCCCGGACAATAAGTCCCTAAAATTTATGGTGTGTAGTCCAACTTCGTTAAAATCAACATTTTCATTCGTATCCAACTTCTATTTTGTCGTCATTTGATATTATTTGCGACCTGTACGCCCTGTGTGGGTTTGCCGTCCACTCATGAGTCAACACCAGATAAAGTTTCGTCTTTGCAAAATTCTACAAATGGAATGTTGTCTAAATGAAGCTTGCCTTCAAATTCTCATCCAAACTCTCGTTAGGCCTATCTCTGGACTCTGCTATACTGGGCCCTATAGGCCAACTGCAACGTTGTCTTATCTGGTCTCCCATTATCGACAGTAGGCCTATAGACCTATCCTCAGTTCTACACACTCCCTGCTAAAAGTCCTAGTCCCAGAAAACACATGTGGGCCTATTGAACACATCACTCAAAAGCTGCAAAAATTGTGCCCGTGTCACATACGTTATACCTATTCTTAGCCGTGTAACTCTCAAAATCTCCCTTCTCTACTCCTTGTAGCTTACGCGGTATCCATGGTCACGCCCAACGACCTATATATATTATATCACGCCAGATATATATAGGTCGATGCCCCAGACTATGCTTAGAGCCATGCGCCGCTATCGTCGACATTTCGTGGGCGCCGTGATCTTTGGCCGTGATTATAAGAGGTCGTTGGTGAGCGCTCCGCCGCAGTTGTGCTTGGTAGGAGCCACCACAGTAGGCTATAGGTCTACTGTTGCGCCATCGTCAATGTCACACTGACGTAGGCTACGTGTTTATTTATTGCTAGATTTTCACGTTTTCTATGATTCTGTGGTCATAAAATAATGTTTGCTTCATCGAGGAAATGGAAGTAGAAATTACATTGCATGCATGAGTCCTGCTTTGTTGATTATTATGCTTTCAGTGGTTAGTTATGATTTGGCCTACCTAGATCGGAGTCTCCTTCATAGTTCTGTCAGAGTTGTGGTCAACAATGGTCGTCAGATGTTTGATGGAGTTATTTGATAAGTCCGACTCGATGATATCACATATGGGTTCTGATAAAAAAAATAGTCACAATGTTTTGAAGACCTAGACAAACTCCAAAAGAACTAGTCTATAGGCCTAATTACTATGCCATATGGGCGTAATGCCATCTGGCAAAGTGAAAAGAACGACGATAGCCTATAGCTAACACATGTCGCACCCTACTGCCATAATTTATTAATTTGCACTTAGGCATACCAAACCTCACACACAGCAATTAATAGAGTAAGATTAAGCTTAAACTCATATTCAATAAATCGTGTTGGACTATTTATTAGGCCTATATGGAGTTTCTAAGGTCTCACTTAGCCTAATTAATATTAAGCCTAACTAGTACAAACGATCCGCCCTAAATTTCCTTATTCTTATCCATTCCATTATCTCTTAGGCCTAAAGTAAGAAAACAAAACCAACTCTCACACAGCAATTAATAGAGTAAAAGTGAAATGCAGAGACCGAGTCAATTGTCATTCCAGAATACTAATTTTCATTTGTGGTCTCCGGACAATATTTACTTATAGCCTGAGGGATTATAAATACCTCAGGCGCAAAAATAATATTATCCATTTATTATAGACCTTAGTCTTTTAATTAGCTTGGATCAGTCTGACAGAAAACATCAGGCTACAAAGGTTTAATATGTTTAACCAAACGTAAGCAAAAACGTTAGACTAGGGGATTTGTAGTTGATGATTTAGGTCTAATGTTAATGTAGGCCCAGTCTATTTAAATAGCCTACCAAGCACTAATTTTCTTAGTAGAGTAAGATTATTCGTAACCATAATTCTCGTCGTATCAATGTAACCACCGATGTAATGTAACCATCGGTGTCTGGCACTAACGCTCTACCATTCACTAGGCCTACTTTATTCGCCAGGGGCGCTTACAATTCGCATTTTGCCGTAAATTATTTACCGCTTAGGCCTACATAGGCCTACAGCTGTAATCACTACGAGCGCTATATATCCACTACGAGCGCTTACGAAATTAGCATTAATGAAATGAACGATCACGATACTTTGATTTATTTCAAATTTTGCGCAGAGCTGAAAAACCACGTCATTTTGACGGGTTGTAGCTAGTAAGCTAAGAATACAATAAAATAGGCTACTTGCCCTTTGGAAAACGCTTGCCACTGAAAAGCAATAGTAATTATTACTTCAAAGTCATTCAATGTGATACATTTAAACCGAAAGCAAAGTAGCATCAGCAATTGACTACCGAACATTCCAGGAAAAGCTTTGACCAAACTGATGCAAAATAGAATTATGTTGAGAGCACTTGGAGCACAAGAAGAAAATCAAGACATACTAGTTAACCGTTCAGGCCAGGGAGAAACACGATTATTATCAATTAAATCCTATTCGAAACGATCATTCACACACAACTCCAAATTGCTACGTCACGAACTGACGACAACGATGATGACGACGACCATAATTTCATGGGCTTATAAACAGCATCTTTTTATATTAAAATGTCATATTCAATGTCATACATGTAGGAGCAGTACGTATTGGCTTAAATTGAGTTTGAGTTTCAAGGTGAATTTCCGTCAACGCTGATAAAGCAATTCATTAGGCCTATCATCCATTTAATTCTAGAAAACACTCTGACAATAACGCAGAATATGTATGTTTACAGGATAATTAGGCCTAGATTAAGAGCTTAACTAACAATGCATGGGAGTACGATTAAGAGTTCAAATTAGCAGTAGAAGGATATAGGCCTAATTAAAAAATAGTCAGTCACAGCAATAGCTGAGGTTAATAGGCTATATATTTTTATACAGGGATCTAGAGATGAATTATGAATCATTCTTGGGAGAAAGCCTACATAATCAAAAAGTGTGAGTTACAACGCAAATTTAAGGTTATAGGGCCTAATGCTTTTAGTTTAAGGATAATGGGCTAATGTAACAAAGGTTCAAATTGCGCTATACAGAGAAATCAGTCAATTAGTCAGCCATTAAGTAAGTAAGTAAGTAAGTAAATCACTCGGTTAGTCAGTCAGACACACTATAGTGATCATAAACTTTTTAATAGCCAATGAACAATCAATATGTGATAATTAAGTAGCCTATAGAGGCCTACTTTCAGAAGAAGCATAATAATCAGCCTACTTTTGACTGGGGTCTTCTGCATGGTTTGGACCGAAGTATCGGATGTTACCTGAAGATAAATATCAACCAACAAAATTAATGCAGTTAATTTAGATGACCGCATTTGAGAATAAAAAAGCTGGAGATTTAAAAAAAGTAACGGCTAACTTGGTGTAAAAGTGTTATACGAAGAAATAGGGTATACCCGGTATAGGCCTACTAAAAAGAATCACGATTTCAGATGAAAGCATGATGATAACAATTAAAAAGGTAGACCTATTGTAAATTTATAATTCAATTTAGGAATACAAATAAGACTAATGGCTACGAGTAGGCCCTATAGGTCTATAGGCATATGACTGATGATAACGATGGTGATGACGACGAATGTAGCCTATAGTGCTGGGTCAGGCCTACTCCATGGAGTAGTGCCCACTTGGCACCAACTCGTGGACCTACAGCTTGTAGGGGCCCTGTGACAATTAACGGATCAAAATGTAATTAATTTGATTTGATCATGAAAGCAAATACAATCAAGGTTTCATAAATAAGTTAAAACCCCAGAAACAATGCCCTTGAGAGCGACTATACGTGACCTTAGATCCTACATTAATTTAGATTAGATCCTATAGAGCTAAGATCCTATATATCTGATCCTATAGATCTCACGTCCTGTAGATATCAGATCCTATATATCAGATCCTAGTATGGATCACATATCCTATAGATCACAGATCCTTTAGATCTCAGATCCTATAGATCTCAGATCCTATAGATCACAGATCCTTTAGATCTCAGATCCTATAGATCTTAGATCCTGTATACGTGCCGGATCTCAGATCCGCCGATTTGAATTTAGCCACTGATGAGAACAAAGAGGACCATATGACAACAAAGATAACACGCCATCTACCGTATCTGACGGACTTCTTTCTCTGCTTCCGTTTGACGAAGTACTTGACGGCGAAGAAAAGGCTGATTAGAACTGCGAGGATCAGCAGAAGACAGAAGATGCTGCCAACCAACGACCCAGCAGACACGGTTATACTAGGCACTGCATCTGGAAGCAGAACATGGCACGAATCACGAACGAACGTTGACGAACAGTGCATTATCAAAACATCTCCTAATCCTTTTAACAGGCGACTTGAGTCACATGAACCATCGTTGACCCGCTATAAACAACACGAAACTTGGGTCCACAACTCGATGCACTTCATCGCGTCATAAGTTAATTGAAAATCTCGTCATAAAAAGCGATCTTGGACAGAAAGTAAAAAGGCAGGAAGTGAATAGACATGAAGGGAATAAATAGGAATGGAATAAACAGGAAGTAAATAGACACAAAGTGAATAAACAGGAAATGAATAGACATGAAGTGAATAAACAGCTTACCACCGGTGTTGAAGATGACGACGGCGCTGGCATCGCTCTTCGCCAGCTGACCGTAGCTGGTCACCTTGAAGCTATAGACGGCACCGCGCGATGCGGTCGTCCAGAGGTACCACGTGACGTTGGCGGTCAGTCGGTCGTTGAGCGGAACCCACTGACCGACCGTTCGGTAGAGGATCTGGTAGAAGAGGATCGGCGAAGACGGACTCTGCTCCTCCTCCTCCTCCGCTGGTGGTGGTGGTGGTGGTGGGGCCTGCCAAGAGATGTTGAGGCTTCCGTTGCGCAGCTGGTGAACGGACAGATTGACTGGAGGCAACGGACGGGGGGCACCTCGACACCAGACACAACAATGGGCCATCGAAATAATTATCCTCTCACTTGTATGAATCTTGTATGTTTCTCAAACGTATTGTGTTGTATTGTATTGTATTGTATGTATTGTATGTGTGTATTTCTATACCGCCTCTTACAGACCACTACTGCTCAGGGGCGGTCCCGACTACAGCCCGCAGGTGTGTCAGAGTTTTACACGCCGAAGCGCTTGAGCAACTGTG